>JAPMOQ010038391.1:5088575-5102570 GCA_026543055.1 Argiope trifasciata
TAAATAGTTTCGAAAGAATGCTTATTTTTTTCCCTATTTATAAAACTTATTATATTTGAACGTAATTTCCAAAATCTGTTCAAACAGGAAGTCGTAATTACAAGCGAAATCACTTCCTCTTTGATTTCAAATCACGTTTTTAATTCGAAATTTTGAAAAAATAAATTAAATGAATTATCCAAAATTAGTTATAGAAATGCCTGCTCTTTCTAGCCTAATTTTCAATCCAAAATCGATCCGCTGTGGATTAATCGCCCGTAAACTAAATAGATCCGAATTCGAATTTAGAGTGAGTAAAACATACAACATGGAAGTTGAATAATAATAAGTAGCTATGTGCAACCATGAGTCATTTTTTCTCCATACATGAACAATTTAACTTTCCGGAATATTTATATTTTATATTGGGTAATAATTTGCTATATAATGGGGAAAATATATCATAAAATATTAATCAATATCACAAAAATCTTACATTTTATTCCGTTTCAATATTGTAAAACAATATCATACAGTATTCTTTTTTTAAAAATTTTAAAATATTTTATAAGATTTTGTGTTATTTGGGTAATTTAAGATTTTATTCCGAAAGATAGCTGGAATAATTTTTCAATAAAGGCTGAATATTGTATATAATTTTGAAATCAATACTGAGTATTCTAAATTGAATAACATCGTGAATAGATTGTAAATTCTACATCTATCAACGTTCTAATGAAATTACTGTAAATTATGCATTTAACAATACAATATAAAATTTAATATCCATCAACGCCATAAGTCAAATCAAATCCCCTTATTGATATTTTGATTTTTTTTCTTTATTCTAATTTAAGAAAGACATCCAATTTTTAATAATATGTCTTAACTCACACTTTATTTAAAGGAAAATAAATTTATGTTAGAAAATGAGAAATAAAAATATCACAAAAAATTAAAAGAAGTAAAATAAAAATAATTAAATGCGCATTAAAAAATTTTGCTGTGAACAAGTTTTTCATTCAACTTTAATTATAAATAAAATATACCAAAATTGTTACTACGTTTTAGCGAACCATCAAGGCCTTTCTGACCAACCTTTGTTTTATAGAGAACTTTGATTTATCTTTCTTTTGATATTGAAATTTTTTCTTAAACTAAAAATTGGTAAACAGTTTCGGAAAAAAACTTCTTAATGAGTTTGAAACTATTATTTTTAACTTAATAATCATCATTAATTCTAATAGCAAATATCAATTAAGAGGGAATTCGCTTCCTCTTAACCTTAAAATCACATTCTTAACTCGGAGTTCTAAAAAGAGTTATTTAATTAAAAAGGCGATCCAAAAATAGATGTAGAGATACGCACAATATTCCTATTGCAGCAAGCGCACAGTTGCCATAATCAATATACACGTCTCAAGGTCTCGGTGAACTAGGGATGACGAATATTTTACGATCGGTTATTATGTAACTAATATCAAAAAGTCTCAAATGTCGGTGATAAATAATTTTCAAAAAGGGATATGATTCAAATCCTTATTGGTGATGATATTTCGATTACTGGTCTTGGATCACGATAGAAAGTAACAATTGGATACGATCTATCTATCCAATGGAAGCTCTCAAACAAGAATTCAATCATGCGCAGGGCAAGTCCCTTACACACTAATGCACGTTTCTGGATCAGATCTACAAAATATAGGTGTGATTGGCGGAGGGACCTATTGATCACGTGCAAAGACTTTTCCCTTTTCACACAGACTCGGGTTCGAACTCTGCTGGTTTTGAAGCAAGATAATGACCATCGCTAGAAGCAATTGCACGGCTTGTCTCATTGTACGAAAACAAGATTTCTTTTGCCCTGAAGTCTTCGCAGAAAAATATTTATTTGCTTTTCTAAACAAGTTTCTGTATATATTCAATGCTCCAAACAAATTTCATTTTTTATATCCTTAAATGGATATAAACCCCATAATTACCATTTTTCCATGATTCAAATGTTTTGATATTCGCATAATTAAATTTTCTGTATCTAGTTAGCATGAAAATTCCGTTGCTCTGAATGACTGTCCAGTTTTTTAACCCCTTACCTGCCGGGGAAGGCTTACGGGATTCGCTCCCCAATGCCACCGTTTTCGAAGCATACTTCGGGAAGGCGTATATATATGCCCGTGGCAGGCAAGGGGTTAAAAACAGATTTACGGTTTATTTTCAAGCTTATTTTAAATTTAAAGAAATATTTGAAATAAATTACCAATGATAAATGATTGGCTTCATGAATTTTTAAAAACATCTTGGGTAATGCACAGAAATTCATCCAAATGTAAATATTTTTTTAATGTATAACAAAAAATCTAAATGTTAGCACCACGTGTATATCAACAATTTTGTTAACATATCATCAATATTATAGTTGGCATTGTAGTAAAAAGATGCTTCATTTATAAAATTTCATGGATTTCGGAATTTAACGCGGGAATAATTATAATGTTCGCATGTAAAATATTTATTTATTAATTTGCAATAAACTGATTTTCTTTAGAATATTTTTAATTTAATTTAATTTAATTTAAACTTAAATAAATTAAAAATTTAACAAAATTCCATCTGCTTCCCCCCTCCCTTCTACAAATTGTTTTAGAGGCACATAAAAGAATACTGAAATCATTAGACTCGAAAATATGGTCTCATAAATTTGCAAAAAAGTCATTCCAAGAAACAAAATACAATTTGTTTACTGAAGTCTCAATCAATTTAAACTAAAGATTTAAAAATTCGAATCAGAATTTCTCAAAATAAAGGATGACAAATTCCTACAGAAGAGTTGCAATCAACCTTTTGTTTGTCAGTCATATATATACTAGATTGCATTGTCTACACATTATTTTTATTGAAATTGTATTATAATTTTTTCAGTGAAAGCTTTAATAAGAGAAACGCACTTAAGCTATATTACAAAACACAAAACTCAATCAATTACGAAATATTTATTATCAGAACTAAAATAACTTCAAGTTTACTTTCTTATACATTACTGCATTTTTAAAAATGACTATTGTAAACATTTTAGCCATGTTACATAGTAGGACATAGCTAAATGTGGTATTTGTGTCCCACCATTCTATACACTTTTTGGAATTAATACATTATTTCGCTAATATAAATATTATAATTATAAAGATTTTAAAGATTGTAATTCATAAAAGCCTCCTCTTATCTTTGTGTATCGAACCCTTTAACAAGGTAATCCAATTGAGATCCCCATGAATCTTATTGCATCTACATAATTTTCAAACTAATAATAATAAATGTCTTCTCTGATTTTTTTCTCAAATCAAGCATAATTTTATTGCGGTATTCGTAAAAATGACACTATTTATTGCTTACCATTTTCATTAAGAGCGCAAAAATCTAATTGAACCTACAAGATACTCTTATATGATTCACAATTGCCCTAATTTATTATATCAATTAAATAATTAGTATTTCCCAGATTTGGTTCTTGTATAGTTTTAAGAAAACTTTTAAAAAATCATGCGTTAAATACGTTAATGTTGTCTGTATTTGAAAACGATTAATATCTTCTCAACAAGAAATTAATAATAATGAACACTGATACTCTAAAAAAAGTAAAGATAATCGATTTTGTTTGATCCTAAGTCAATTCTTTTAACATTATAGATTCTAGACTTTAACTATTTTCAAATCTTTAATTATTATTGACTAGCCGCCTTTGGTGACCCGCTGGTTCGATTATGGGTAATGCGTTATATAATTTTCAGTTAAGTACTTATGTACCTTGCTCTCTTTATAACTTCTCAACCAAATATATTTAAACTTCAAACTTCAATAATCACGTAACTCGTGTTATTATTGGAGCCTTACGATTACTTGTTCATTGTACTATATATCTCTCTGATTTGCAATCAGCTGTTGTAGAATTATGTGGAAAATATCACATCTTATATTAATTCCATAACATTACTCTACCATTTCAACATCTGCTGAGCATCACATTTTCCTTGGTTTAATTTGCAATAAGAGTTAATTTAATCATTCAGTTTGAGTTTTTGTCAAAGTGATGGCAAAGCTCTGGTACACGCTTAACGTGCTCTTGCGGGTTAAATTCTACTTTCATTTTGTGAGAAATTAATTGTTAGAAAATATAGTTATAGTATTTTTTTTTTAAATTCATTAAAAATAGAAACTTAATTTATAGTTTAAAACATTATTATCAATGAAAAAAAGATATTTTAATGGGATTTAAAAAAGAGTTTTATGCTGTAATGTTTTCGGAAGTAGTCGCAGTAAAATTCCAAATGTTAGCGTAATTATTAATTAATTAAAGTTTCAAAAAAACCGTCTAGGTATACTTTTTCATCCTCCAAAGTAAATATGTTCCTATCAAGTGCGGTATCTCTAGATCCGCTATACTCAACCTGCGGCCCGGGGAGGCTTTTTGGTTGGCCCACTTATTAAACTAGGTAGTTACAACTTATTTGTAAACAACTTCAAATTTCGCGCCCTTCAAAGAGTTGGTAATTGAACGGGAAGTATGGGAATGTGAGCGATATCAATAATTTGCTTAAATTGGAAACGCAAACTATCCTAATCTATGGCTGCGTAAACGATACGGAATACGCGGCGCGGGAATCCCCTTAAAGGTCTGTAATCTATGGTTGCGCGAACGATACGAAATACGCGGCGTCGGGAATCCCCTTAAAGGTCTTGTCACGCGCAAACGCGGACGGCGGGGCGACTTGCGAAGCTAAACATTGCTTGTCATGTGTAATGAGACGTGTGTTTTACTAGTTGGCAAGTCGCCCCGCCGCTTGTGTTTGCGCGTGGCCAGACCGTAAGATCCATGGACCTAAGTGCGTGTCGCTTTGATTGTCGATCGAAACTAAACTTGTTATAAATTTAATCTAAATTATTAAACTAAATTTGTGTACGTACCAGCGTCCTCTGCCAAATAATAGTTTTGTTTTGTAAATTAAGTATACCTATTATTTTCAAAATAATGTCAGGAGTGTCGTCGAAGTATAAAAGAAAAATATCAAGTGAAAATAGATTGTTTCAAGATGAGTGGGAATCTGATTATTTTGTTGTGCCAAATAAAAACAACGCAGCTACTTGTTTGATATGTCGGGAAAGTATCATATTGAAGAAATACAATATTTCTCGTCATTTCACTTCAAAACATAAAGATTTCGACGAAACGTTTCCTCCCGGATCGTCTTTGAGAAATGAGAAATTGAGTTTTTTTAAGAGATCATTGCATGAGCAACAAAATGTTATGTTCGCGGCATTATCACAAGACTCGGCGGTAACAAAAGCATCATATGAAATTTCTTACATTCTTGGTAAGCATATGAAACCATTTACCGATGCGGGAAATTGTAAAGGAAAGCTTTATTAGTGCTGCTAATATACTTTTTGATAAATACAGTAACAAAAAACTAATAGTATCTGATATAAAAAAATACAGCTTTCGGATTCAACCTGCACCAGGCGTATTGAAGACATTTATAAATTTATTTCCGATGATATATTAAAAAACCTAAGAAGATGCAAGTTTTTCAGTTTAGCATTTGATGCCAGCACCGATATTTCAGCAACATCGCAGTGCTCGGTGTTTGCTAGATATTGTACAGAAAACAATGAAATTCATGAAAACTTTTTAAAATTACTGCCAATGAAAGGTCAAACCCGAGGCACGGATTACCTTGATACTATTTGTAATTTTTTAGAACATCATGAAATTGATGTGAAAAAAATCGTGTGTTTGTGTACAGATGGTTGTCCTTCAATGACTGGATCCGAAAATGGCTTCATTTCATTATTTAAGAAAAAATATAATTGCAGCAATTTAATAACATTTCATTGTATTATCCATCAAGAAAACTTGGCGGTCCGTGCTGTACAACCAGAAATAGAAGCTGTAATGAAAACAGTTATCAATATTGTCAATTATATACGAGCAAAAGAACTGAACCACAGAAAATTTAAAACCCTTCTTGAAGAACTGGGAAGCGATCACAGCGACGTTCTTTTGCATACCTCGGTGCGATGGCTTAGTAGAGGAAAGGTTTTGGAAAGGTTTTTTTTTCATTACGCCATGAAATAATCCTATTTTTAAAGCAAAATAATAAAGTACCCAGAATTACAAAACGATGAATGGTGGTGTCTTTTAGGTTTTCTATGTGATATTACGGAAAAACTAAACAATCTCAATCAGAGTCTACAAGGCGAAAATAACATAGTGTCCAATATGGCAAATAAAGTGTTTGCATTTGAGGAAAAGCTAAGTATTTATTATAATGAAATACAGAACAAACAGCTGCACAATTTTCCAACTATTATAAAAACCAGAGAGGACGGTATTAACATTTCAGAAGAAAACTGCTCCATAATTTCAAATTTTATAACTGCACTATTAAACGAATTTCAAAAAAGGTTTCAAGATCTCAGAAAAATAAAAAATTGTTTGTTACTTGTAGAAAATCCATGGCATTTAAAGACACCAACTATTTCTGAGTTGGCTTCAGTTTTAAATTGTAATTACTCGGAGTTGTTTGATGAATTTATTGACTTTAAAAATGACACCAACCTGGAAGTAATTTTCAAAGAAAAAAGGGAATATGTGGAATTTTGGAGCATTGTTCCCCAAAAATATAAAAGCGTGCAAAGATGTGCCCAAATAATGCTAACATTTTTTGGGTCAACGTATGTGTGCGAATCATCTTTTTCAAAGATGAAATACACAAAGAGTGTATATAGAAATAAACTGACAGATTCCCATTTGGATGATATAATAAGAGTAGCATGCAACGACAAGCCAGATATTGATAAAGTTTTAAAAAAATGCTCTCAGTTCCAAAAGTCTCATTAGATATACATATAAGTAAGTAAGCATCTTTGTTAAAAGTTCTTTTTTACATTAAACTAAATAATTCATTAGGTTGATATTACTTTTTCATTTATACACCTATTTATTTTTTACTTGCGGCCCGGGCTACCATGACTGAAACGTGTTTGTGGCCCCTATAAAAAAAAGGTTGAGTATGGCTGCTCTAGATCATATGATCACACACATTCATTCATATACGCAAACACATATTCAATTGATTATTAACCTTGGAGTAATTCATCGCATTGATAGGCCTTGAAATTGATATATTTTTTTAAGGTGGTGGAAGAAAAGATCTAAAAGAGCACTTTTTAATAAAAATATTCCTTTTTTATATAAATGATTCAATTTTAATATTGACTTAGAAGGTTGATTGAGATAAAAACTTTTACTTAAAATATTATTAAAAATATTTTGTTAAATATGATTCACATGTCAAAGTATGAAAAAATCTAAATGTTATTCATCAATGCATTTTTTGACTGAAATTACATAAAATGTAATGATTTACTTTATTTAGACCAAGTTAACAGTACTAAACAATGTGTATGCCTATTACTAATGATTTACAAATTAACTATTAGGTCCGAATTTGAATGCATATCCGGTTTAAATTCAATCATGCTTACCGTAAATAACGATGATTTATTGAATTAATGATATAGATATTGCAAACGATCATACAAACCTTTGCTTTGCCTTTATTTTTTTAGAAAATATCACATTTAATATTTATTTTATATTTATCTAGTCAAGTACTGAAAGTTACATTTTTTTAGATTCAATTTGCATTAATAATTGATTTATTTTTAATATGAACATCTGTCAATATGATGGCAACACGTTGATAGAACCTAATTTTTTTTCTCTTTGACGTGCTCTTGTGGATTAAATTTTATTGTTTTGCCCGAAACATATTGGTGAAAAATGTTATTAAAATATTTCCTTAAAAATAGAAGCTTAAATTATATGTTAAAATACTGATCTCATTGGAAAGCTAATTTTTTAAATCTTTAATGTGATGTCAAAATCATGTTTCCGCGATAATGTTTTCGGAAGTTGTAGCGGATAAACGTCAAAATGTAGCTTAATATTTTATTAATTTAAATTCTTATTAAAAATTTGAAAAATTCGCTCCGAGGTGCACATGCTAAATTTAGTAGCTGTAGATGGGACGGTCTGTTTTGTATATATTCATATATACAGACATTGATTGAGAATATCTGTGAATAGGTTGAAAAGTGAACGAACTGGTCATTCTTCGAATTACTGTATCATTGAAATGGAAGTATTAATAAGAAAATGCTAGTAAATGAGAAGTCACCGCTCCCGTCAATAGAACGACGACTTCACATTTATTGTTGATTCATCGTTCCCAGAATGGAGCGGGGACTTTACAACGATCTGTCCCATAAAGATTATTTCTAATTGTCTATGACATGACCTTCTAATTTATTCATTCCGAAAGCACCTTCTATTGGCAGAATAATAAACTAAAGTAAAAATTTTAAAGAAATGACATTTATTTATCTCAGTTTTATCAGAAAATTCTTTACTCCAATAAATAAATAAAATAAATAGATTTGAAAAAAAAAATCAAAATCAAGACATAAGCTGAAACAGATAAATTAACTTAATCACTTGTTACTTAAATTAGAAAATTAAGTACCAATTATTACAATTAAAAGTATTTTATCTAATACTAATTAAAAATTTAATTAATAGTGTGATTGAAATAACAGATATTTAGAATAAATATTTAAAAATAACAATTACAAACAATTTATTATTCAATGAGTTATACATTATGTATCTCTAAGGTGAACTAGTAATTAAATGAAAATTAAGGCCTTATCAAGCGACGAAATATCGTCCGCACTTTTCGTCAGCAATTTTCTGTTTCTACCCTCAAGGACAGGTCAAGTAAGTTTTTCGTCATCGTCAACTTTTTTTAACCATCTTGAAAATGCCGACGATAGTGACGGAAATATTGTCTGTAAAAGAAATTGAACCAATCATGTGAAACTTTAATAATCACTTTCTTTGTCGTTTGCTGACGAAAAGTGCGGACGATATTTTGCCGTGTGATCAGGCCTTTAGAAAGTCATGTGTTCGAATCTTAAAGTGAAACTGAAGATGGAGCAAGTCTCACGTTTTTTTTTTGAAAAATTGATCGATAATTCCATCTATCTCATATCAACAAGCCACATGAAGATAGAAACTCTAATTTATTAGTTTGAGGTAATTTATACATAATCTAAATATAAATTAACACTATCCTTTATAATTATTTTGACACTTTCCAAACCTTTTCCCACTATTTAGCCAGCCAACTGAAGTTATTTAGGTACAATATAACTAAGAATCATTTTTTCATTACATAAGAGCTGAGGAAGAAGTGGCTGGGCATAAGCGACCCTCTGATTTAATGGATACGGAGTTCTGGATAAAAACTAACTGGCTCAGTATTAAAAAACCTGACAAAAATTCCTTACTACGTATAATCAACACGGAGCATAAAACTCAACAAACTTTATTCTTCGAAATCAAATCTTACACTACTCATTTTTCCTTTTTCCAAAAAATAAAAAATAAAAACCATCTGATCACATGACACGCGCAACTGCCGTTACATTTCCGGCTTATTGGCACGTGTGTAAAAAGAAAATAAAGATAAACATTTTCAGTACTTCGTTTTTAACATCCAGTGCTTTCGAAGAGTATTTGAGATATCATATCGTGCTGCCATCTATGATGAAAATGTGAAGGAATTATCTTAAATGAATGAATTATTTTATACAGAAGAGATCTGAAAAAAAAAGTTTCTTTCCTTACAGATATAACAGTTTCATTAAAAACATAGAATATTGATGTTCAGTATTTAAGTGACTTATTTGCTAATTTTTTAAAACTTTAATGATCTCATTTTCTCGTATTAATAACGAAATTAAAACATTCAACCAAATAAATTGTTATGTCATGTAAAAAAATAATAAGATTAAAAATATGGGATTTAAGATCACAAGGGGAAGTTTCTTGCATAAAATCTTTGACAAAGTTGTACATGCACTCTTCAGAGTATGAAATGAATAGTTGAAAGCATAAAATTAGCGATAAACTCTTGAATATGTATATATATTCTCGAAAAATTATATACCTTAATCGAAAAGAGATAACATTAGTTAGATATTTTTTCTTTTGTCATAAATAACATTTTGACATACTAAAGGACTAAAAAACACTCAGTTCTACTGTTATTCTCGAAATAATAATCGAAATTAAGATTCTTTTTAGCATAGTAGGTCATTTTACAGATAAGTCGTTATATACAGAAATTGATAATTTTAAAATAATTGCATAATATTAAAAAAGTAATTTTTTACATGATCGTTTTATAATAAGTATATAATATATATGAGAAAGTTTAAATTTGATTTCTCAAAAAAATTGTCCTCAATGAAGCAATATCATTAAAGATGGTATTTGTCATATTACCGACAGATGGTGACACGACTCATTTTTGAAATGTTCAGATACATATTGTAACATTGTATTTCGAAAATAATGCTTATTAGATCACTTTCTTTCTATTTTTCAGACTTTTTAAACAGCTGAACGCTAAAAACAACATGCTATTTAAAAAAGAATACTAAAAATGTCATTGAGTTAATTTTTAAACAGCTAGCTTATTTTTCCAACTGCTTTATAAATTAACTTGTTCATTAAAAATGAAAATTGGTATGAGATTGGTTAAACTGCATTCTCATGTGTGGAATTTCATTGTTTAATTAAAAGCTTTTGTAGAATACTCAGCAACTAATACTATCAATAATACGTTCGTATCCATAGCAGGCAGTGAAGAGCCTAGTAGGTCGATCTGTAGAGAAAGGAAAACTGTAATAAATAAAATTCACTTTTTGTAGATAATCCTTCGAAATGCTCAAAAATTCTCATTAACCTTAGAGACATCTATTAAATTTGAACTAATATCCCTGTCAAATACGGAAATAAGCAGCAAGATCAAGAGTGGAACGGCAGCTTATTGAATGATACGAGATTATTTATTAGAGTAATATAAGAGTAATACAAGATTACTTATACGAGTATAAATAATATAAAAGATTACTTATTAAGGCAGAATTTCCCTTTACAGACCTATCAAGTCAGCTCTCTTCAGCCACTGGTACGACATTTTCAAGGCAGACCGCGTACAGATGCTTTTGGCAGATTGGTCTATATGGTCGTAGGCCTATCAGAGGTGTTCAACTTTCTGGTTAGCCTGGAGAAGAGAGCATGCATTATGGACACCACAACAATAGGATTGTGTGATGTTTTCGGACGAATCCCGGTTTAACTTGCAGCCTGTTTCTCACCGGGTTTTCATATGGAGAGGGCCAGGTACCCGTTACCACCAAGAGAACATCATTGAACAACACCGTTACGGTGGTGCAGGAGTTTTGAGTTCCAGAACTGACCTGCATGTACAAATTGGAACCATAACAGGCCAAATCTATCGGGACGTCATTCTGGAATAACATGTACGTTTGTTTCGGGGTGCAATGGTCTCAGAATTCGTGTTTATGGATGACAACGCCCGTCCTCACCGTGCAAACATCGTAAGCGAATGCCTTCAATCGGAGGACATCCCGCGAATGAACTGACCAGCATTCCCACCGGACTTGAATCCAATAGAGCATAGCCGACGAATTGCAGTCCTTCAACCACTTCCTACGTGTCTACAGGAACTTCGGAGAGCATTGCTTGTCGAGTGTTGCAATATTACCCACGATCTGATCTATATTTTGATATTCAGCATGCCTAGGCATTGTATGGACTATTTTGCATCGTCTGTGAGACATACTACATATTAACCATCATACCAACCATGCACTTTTTTTTTGTAATTTGCTCTGGGGAGAAAAAAAATCACAATTTTAACAAATGATATCAAACATATAGCATCCTTTCTGCTCTTTATCTTTTATTTAATAAGTAGGGTTTACAGATGATTCACATTTGTTTTGCTTCTGACTCTTTCTTTTCCTGAAATTGCATTATCCTTAATTTATGGACATGAGTGTATTTTCTCATTCTATTCAAAGTCAATTAAGAATTAATTTTTTACTTGCGAGGTAACAAAACCATATCTTGCGAAGTTGAGCCAAAGTAAAATGTTTTATTGGTGTCATTTTTTTTTCATCTTGTACAAGAACAAATTGTTTTACTAGACCCACAATAGATTGTTCATAAAGCAAGAGTATCGGATTTACGACCCGAGACGAATATCTAATGGATCCAGCAGACAAAACAAATATGTTACTAAAACTTTTACTTATAGATTTTAAAAACTACTAATAATGCCTAATTGTTAATAAATATGAATATTTTCCAGTAACAAAATACAATTTGTGTCCCAGTGGAGGACCAATTCGCTCACAAATTATTTTCATTAACGGAAAGTGATACATCACAGTCAAATTCAGAACTATTGAGATTTTTTCTGAATCCATTTTGGGGTAATTATTGCAGTTATTAATTATATCATGAACTAGAAGAATTTTCAAGTTTTGGAATGAGAGTATTAATTTAATTGCTATCCTTGTTATTTTCTGTACTGTGTTTTTAAAAAAAGCGACATTTCTATAAAATTTCTTTATTTACTTTGTGACCACAGAAACTTAGGTTTTGCATAACCGCTTGGCCCTCATAAACTTAGATTTATAAATCTACAGAATATGGAAAGAAGATTTGGCAATTTAAAGACATGGCGATTGAAATAAAGTAAACTTAGGTATACAAAAAACTTTCAATCAATTCATTTCTGGACATGCAAAATAGTAAATTTATTAGAACTTTAGTAGAATTTAATTTAATATTTTAGTAGAATTAGTTTTATAAGTAGAACCTCGTCCGTTAAAATTCTTTTGCTAGTTTAATTAACTGAATGAATACAGAAACTCTAATTTATTTCTTATAATGGGGGAATACCAATATAGTCTCAAGAATTGAATCATTCACATTGATGTCTGGTTTTATTTTAGTCCATTTTGAATTGTAATCCATTGGGAAATCTATTACATACTTATTAGAAATAATGCCAGAAACTTAAAGATAAATGCTGAGCATGATTCCAGCATTTAAAAAAATTGATATTTTTTGCTCATTTTTTAAATATACTTCGGATGTTACTGTCAGAGACCTTCTATACTATTATAATTATGGATGAACTCAAAGAGTTCTGAAGAACACAGGGTAACAACAGATCTAGAAAGTAGGCTGGACTATGATATATTATTCAAATAAAAACATGTTCTTGCATCTTGTGTAACCAATCACGGATTTAGGCATTTTGCTATCTAGATAGTGGTTATCATGAGGTTCCTCTTTTAATAAACTTCTTCTTCTTCTTCTTTTTTTTTTCTTTTCCCAAAACTACCTGGAATGTTGATACAATAAAAGCTCCTTATTCGCGCTTCCTTCATTCGCGGTTTCACTCACTATTCGCGGAATAAAAAAATGCGACCCAATTCCTCTATTTGCGGCTAAAAATTTCTTTATTCCCGGATCTAATGAGTACATACATAATAATAATAGGATTCCAATTGGTATCCAACCCAATATCCTTTATAAATGCCTTAAAATGGACTAATAAAAAAAGCAAAATAGATCTTATTACAACTTTGTCTAAAGTATGTTGTTAAATGCAAACTGCAAACATAGCTGAAATCGCGAATGGAATAGGACTAGATGGGTTCGAACAGATAGAATCAAGTGACATTCAGGAATTGCTTGAATCGCAAGATGAAGATTTGACTGAAACCGACTTGGAGGAAATGTTTAATTCACAGCCCATTGAAGAAGAGGCTTCAACAAGCACTGGAAACGCGACATTTAATTTGAAAAATCTTAGTGAAGGTTTAAGAATGGCAAATGAGCTTTGGGTTTTCTTTATGAACATTGATCTGTCTATGGAATGAAGCCTTATTTTTAAGAGGCAAATTGCTGATGCGACTGCTGCGTATCAGCCTGAATTGAAGGAACTCTTAAAACTGCCATGCAAGAGAAAATTACAAAATTATACAAACCATTACCTAAGCCTTAAG
>JAPMOQ010038391.1:5104882-5258145 GCA_026543055.1 Argiope trifasciata
GGATAATCATTTCACGGGGAATGTAATCATGAGATAAATAAAAAAGAGGGTTGTCAATGGAAATTTCTAAATTTGTGCAATTTTAAAAATGGATACAATTCTCTATGAACATTTTAATGACAGCATCTTTTAATATTCCTTCCTATCTTTAGTTTTCAGATAGGTTAATAGATAACAGAATAAAATCGAGTGACTTCTTTTTTTCCCCACGATTGTGCATTAATTTTGTATGACTATGCTCTCGTCGTAACTAAATAAATAAATAAAAAATATAAAAAAATAAATGTCGAATAAGATGATAAAGAAGTGAACGGGAAGTATGAGTGAAATGCAGTGTCGTAAAGGTGAATGTTCTGTTATCTTTTCTTATATATTTCTTTTCTTGTTATATTTTCTTTTCTACATCTATAAACAAATCATCATACATCATAAGCCGACGCCCACGTCTTTCGTCATCATTAATATATTCACACCCTTCATTGAAACTTAGTAACCATCTTCTTACCATTGGATCATTCATCACATTTTACCTATAAACTTCATAAATTTTTTTGGCAATTTCAATTACTTTTGTTTTCCTGGCATTAAAAAAGAAGATGGCAAAATTTAACTAGCTTGCGGCTGGATATTCAGCTTTCTTAAAACATTTTAAATACTTAACATGCAATTGACACAATACTCACGGATCTAAAAATGGCTGTTCTTGTTATACAATGAACCAGCGAAGTCGACGTGAAATTCTGAAATGATGAAAGCAGCGCTTTTGCAGTAAAAATTGAAAACGAAGCCTGGTTTCTATGTATATGTATATTTCTAAGCCGAAATATGTTAAAATAACTGTATTAATGTTTTGCGTTTTCAGATCCCATCATCTACAAAGATTGATGCTAGGAGTATCGAAGCAGTCTGATCATCTCTGTCACTGTGTAACTGGTTTAATAAGTGGTGAAAAAAAAGTGAAGTGAAGGCTCAGTCATACATTCCTCAGATTCATTTTATTTTTTCAACTGGAACAATATTTCTCAAAACTCATTAAAAGCAAACAAAATAGTGCAAGAGATTAGCGCTAAATGATGTATATGTCTAATGAACATTTTTTATTCTACCTTAAAAAAATTAAATATTAAAATTTTAACCAAACTCATTAGATTCCATTTTTAGAAAAGACATATATAGGAATTTTTTTTAAATAATGGTTTTGCTTGTCATTGACATTTCATAACATCATTATTATTATTTGAGCATGTTGTTCCAAATATTTTCTATTTCTTTCTGATGACGAAATCTGAAGTTATCTGGTAAGGTCTCAATAGCGAGCTCTGAAGGTCTCATGCTCCAAATCAGATTTCATCAGCCTTGTTTGCAGAAAGGGTTCATGTCAAGTCCGATGGTGAAGGTCAAATATTCTCGTAGATTTGCTTTCGTAGATTTAATTTTTTTTTTTTTGCACTGACATTTGTGGAAATGTGCAGAATTGGTAGCAAGTTTTGACACTGTCCTCGTCAAATGATTATGATTCAAAAGTATTACATCCGTCCCAATATAGACTCGAGTTACTTTAAAATGGGTTATAAATAGTATAACATAGGATAGGCTTTATTTCTGCATTATTTTAAAATAGGATAGGATATAAGTCAACCAAACCCTCCTATGAAAAATCAATTGAAATAAATGTATTAAAATTTGTATTCATGAGCATTGATTCTTTATTTTTCTTTTCGCACAAAACTATTCCCCGCCAAATCTTTTCCTAGCCATCTAAATCAATTTCCTATCGGTTCAACTGCCCTTACAAATTCATTATTTACAATTCAATATGTGGGCGATGATTTCTGACGATTCCTCGTGGGGTCCATTTTTTAACGGGACGAAAACATTAAAGCTATCCTGGGCGATACTGGGCAACCCCGTGGGCTCATTGCGAGCCCGTGGTCCAGCCGTTACAGCTTCATTTGAAGAGGACCCGATAAGAAGCCCCTGGAACCCATTATACAATTCATCCACACAGAGATAAGGGTTTACACGGCAATTTCCCATCTCTAATGGAGTTTTATGACTCCGACTCCAGAAGAATCATTCTTTCACTTTGGAAGGCCCAGCAGATAAACCGCCCGACGCTTTTTTTTCCTTTCCCTTCTCTGCTTTTACTTTTTGTCCGGGGTCTTCCCACCCTGACTAAACACCCCCGGAAGCAGAAGCCGAGGAATGAGGATACAAAAATTCTCTCCTCAGCCTTTCCTCTTTGGATGTGAGATTTCTTTCTTTCTTTTTTTTATTATGATTGTTGTTGCTACTTTATCCCTGACTTTGTTCTGTAGCAGATTGGATTTGAAATGGTACGGTCAGTCTGGGACTTTGACTCTTTTGTCCTAGTAGGAGGAATTCGGCGTCATCTTAAATATTGAAGGATTTCTAGCTGAAACACGGAATGAAAGATTATTGACCAAGTACAAATAAAGGAGTAGTGATTCGAATTTATTTTAATGTCAAATTGCTGAATAGTATTGAGTATATACTTCCGATTTTATTTGCTCGAAAATAGGATTTTACTAACGATATAAATCTGAGTTTTAAATTGCAATGGGAGAATTAAACTCAGCATTTATTTTCACAACGAGCTTTTATTTCATGTAATGTTTTGTTTCATAGGAAAATACTGTTTTAACAAAGGTTAGTAAATATTTTTATTTTACGAATTCTTAAGTTTCGTTTCAAGAATTTATTACAAAAATTCTAATAATATAAGTATGCATGTTTTATAATTTGCCTTGATATGAACTAATTACCTTTATTAACTGAAATACCTGCTAATTTATTAGAAAGTGGGAACAGAATTGTTGCATTTTTCTTAAAGGTCTCCGATAATACTTTAAAATTAAGTTTTATTTGTGTTACTATTTTAAAAGAAATGCTTGGTAATTTATTAGAAAATCTGTTCTCAAGCATAAAATTAACTTTATTAACATTTAAAATTTATTTTTAATTTTATAAAATTCAACTTTAATAATTAATTTTATAAAATTAACTTAATAATTAATTATAAAAACTAACTTTAATAATTAATTTTATAAAATTTTATAAAATTAAACTTATGTAAAATTAATTTTTTTAAACTTTTATAAAAAATTTCTTAAAATTTATTCTTTATTAACTTAAAATTTATTTTTGATAATAAATAAAAGAAATATTTGCTGAAGTATTAGAAATGACAAATTCATTTGAAGTATTTTTCTCGAATTCAGAGAATTTCGCAAATGTCTTTTGAAATATATTTAAATTAAATTTTATCTCTAATAATATATATATATATTTTAAATTTTAATCACTGTGCTTTCTATCCTATGTACCTGTCTTTTCTATAGAAGGAAATGTTTGAAAAAGAAGTTAGCAAAATTTCAAACAGTTTGAAAATTTGATGAAAATTTGATTTTTTGAAAAAGTGATGATAATCGTAGCTTGTAAAATAGTTTCTAAAGTTTTTTTTTTTTTTAAATCAACCGAGTTTCCCCCCCCCCCCTATTTATAGTGAGCTTGTTTCACGTGAAGTTTGGTCATTTGGAATTAGTTAATTTTTACAGTATTCAAGAATATATCTTTGTTTATTATTTCTTTTAAAAAGGTTTTTGATAAATCTGAATGATAAGAACGAATGTCCACAACAATTCTGTTCCTTAAGAAATTAAGAACTTTTAAAATATAATGTATACGAAAATAGAAATACAAAGAAAAAGAAGTCTCGGTTTCAAACAGATATCAGATGATGTTTGACTGATTTGAAATAAAATTTGAATAATGGAAAAGAAATTATTATGTGAGATCCGAAGTCACAACTTTATAAAAATCCATTCTAGAATAAATTAGGAAATTACTCCTTTTTAACTCTGATCTCTGAAATCACACTGATAACAATTATAAATGATGTGTAAAGCAAAAATCAAGTTTAGAACATCGTATCAAAGGAGGGGGAAAAAAAAAAAAGGGTCGTTAAAAAATAACGTTGCAGAAAAATTTGAGGGGATTGTTTAAATTTATCTTTTATAAATAAAAGAGATGATTTAGAGATTGTATGGAAAATTTGAGACAATAATAATTTAATATTGACAGATATCTAAATTAAATAGAAGAAATTCGAAAAATTGAGATTATGAAAAAGCCAAATTTGAAAAATTCAGAACATTTTTTACAGATTGCCTAAAAACTTGTCCTTGTTTTGCAGCTGAAATTAAGAAGCACTAGAGGATTAAATTGTTGTCTTTTTGTGTTACTTAAACCCATTTTAAGGAAATAAAAACTTTGAAATAAAAGTGAAGATAAATAAAAATTATTTTAAAAAATGAAGTATGAATTTAAGCAATTTTTACTGAAAAGCAAAATTAATAAACAATGAAGAAAGACCTAAATGGATAATTTTTGTTTTCACATTAATTTGATTACATAAATTTAAAAAGAATCTTATGATTTTTTAAAATTGGAAATATGGTTAGAAAAATTGGAAACTTCTCCCATGATTTTCCCAAATATGCTTCCATTTAGTTTAGTTTAGTTACATTAACATCCTATTGTAAAGCAACACTAGGGTTATTTTGGGATGGACCTCATAGTTTTAAACCGCTACCAGATGACTAGGACGACACCTGAATTAGCACCCCTCTCTCCACATCACGCCAGCGGGATGCTTCTATTTAAGAAGCCGCAACGTTTGATAAAAACTTATTGTATTTCTATGTTATGAAACCTAGAGTTCTTGGTCAGCTGTAATAAAAAATTCTCCGAAAATGTATTAAATGACGTTTCGAATTGAGAATTTACGACATTTTTTTGTTTCGTGATTTCAATGTTTTCAAGCAATAAGCTGTTTAAAGAGGAAGGTATTTAAAGAGAACTAGATCTACAGCATCTTAAGATTAAAAACAAGAATGAATAAAATGATTTTTTCAATGACACCGGTTCCATTTTTACATTATTTTTTTCTCCTAAGTATAACTGGTAAAAATACTAATTTTCTTTAATCATAGCTACGTGGGACTATGGTGGCCTGGTGGTAAGGTCTCGGCTCGTGAGCCGTAGGGTTGCAGGTTCGAGACTCGGCTCCACTAAAGAACTGCCATGTAAGGGACTCTGCTGCACGTTAAATCCGTGCCATCAAACGCCCCCCAGCTGGTGTAGTGCGGTGTGGAGAAGGCTGTGCCTGCTCAAGTTTCTTCCTTGTCGTCTGGCCACTGTTCAAAATTGCGAGTTTCGTCCCAAAACAGCCCTAGTGTTGCTTTTAAACATGACTTTATAATAACTAAACTAAATAACGCACCTGCGGAAGATGTTTTCAGTATTTTCACTCGATGGTGTGGTAATAAGAAAGTGAAGAACAAAAGATGGGTAAGGTATTTCGTTCAGAGAAGATAGAAACATATTGGCAAATAATTAAGATGTATACAATAGTTTCTATGTACAAAAAACTAGCTTCTTGAAAATATCGCAGATATGATGGGTTTTATATTTAATTTGACATATAAGGAAGAAAATAAAAAAAGTGCCTCGTTCTCAAAGAATATATTTCTTTTGACGATTTCAGCAGAAAATTTAATACGGACTTACAAATTTCGTGTATGGATCACATATCGAATTTTATTCACTTAGTTTGTATCATTTTTTAAAAAACATAAATATGTGTAGACAGCCAGCCAGCCAAATATTCTACTATTTGATGAATTTGAAATGAAATTTTGACTCAGATCTCATGGTTCCGATATAAAAATAATATTCTGAATTTTATATAGCTATTTTATTGCGTTTTTGAGTTATTTATCTTAATATTCATATATCCATAGAAAAATAGATACCCTAGCAGTCTATTTTTAGATAGATATCAAAAATTTGCTAAGGATTATGAATTCTCGTTTTAAGATCGTATGTAACATTTCATACTTTTACACTCTTGAATTTTTTTTTATCATGGTATTTATTCAATACATATCAGTAGACAGAAACTTTTCATCGTCATATTTTGATAAAAATTTGGTAAGGTTACGTAAGGTACTTTTAATGTTGCGTAAAAAACATGCCATATTTCATCCATCTAGCTCTTTATATTTTTGAATTATAGTGCTCATATAGACGCAGACGTTCTTTGTTCTTTGATTTTAAGGAAGTCTGAAACGTAGAAAAAATACAATCAAATTTTTGAAAATGAATTTTTTTGACAATAAAATTACTTTCTGAATGTTTTTATCCTATAAAGTACTAAAAAATAAGAATGATATTTAAAATGTTGAAATAATAGTAAAATAAATTCAACAAAAACCAAGCATAAATCTGAATATTAAGAAAAAGCAAGTTTACTATAAAATCAATTTAGAAAATTTCAAACTGAATGGTATCGAAACTGTGCTCTTGCAAAGATGCCATTATTTTTGAAAAGTGCTTGTTAGAAACTATATAATCGGAAGGATATGCTGTCAAGTGGTTGGCTGTGTAAAATTTAGGCTTTTTAAAATTTCTTTTAAGAATAAAATGAATTAATAAAAAAGTCACTGCAAAGTTTAAAAGGATAAAAAATCTTATTAAATAAAAAATATAAAAATCTATTTATTTAATATGTTTGCGGAAAGAAAAGCAGTTCCTCCAACTTCAACAATAAGCCCAATTTCGTCAATTTTTATTTTATATAAAAGTCTATAACCTTAACATAGGTGGTTTGTCCTCTACCACTGTTCATTTTCAAAAGGAACTTCAAACGCACAATTTCATGCCGTATGGGGGCAATTTCTACAAAATTCCCCAGTCATAACCACTGAACAAATTTCGCCAGTTTCTTTTTCGTATGAAAGCACTTGACCAAGTTATGTCTTCAATCTATTCCTGTTTTTCAACGTCTTCCATTTCAGTGAGATATCGGAAAATAAATCATTTGCAAAATCGGCAATCCCAACAATTTAACCAATTTCGCTGTTTCGTTGTATATTCTCTATAGAGATAAACCTTGATAAGCTCTTCTAATCACTCCACTGTAAAGATTTTTCTAATTTTTGTTCCATACGAAGAGTTTTCACCTCTAGATGCGTCATCATCATCACCACCTCTTTACACAACCTCGGTTATCGGGAGATATCGCAAAGTTAAGATTTGACAAAAATCTTCACCTCAAGAACTTGACTGATTTCGCCAATTTTACTTATCTCTTTGTAAGCATAACTAGCCAATCAGGCTGACCTATGTTTATTGTGCACTTGTGATTTAATATAGAAGTATAATATGGTATTGCTTTTATAAGATGCAGTTAATCAAAATTTGCAGACATGACAAACTTAATACTATTAATAAGTTGGATAAATAACTGGTCTTGAAAGTTACTTGCATAATTAAAATAAATACCATATTTAAAAACATGATTAGAATTTTAGATACAATAATTGTTCCAATTTTTAAAAAAATAAACTGGAAAAAAATGTTAGATGTTTCAAAAAAAAAAAAAAAAGAGTACTTAACATCTCTTTCGCAATAATCTAAGAAATTCATATTATTCATCAGCGATACTTGAAGAATATTCCTTAGAATAGGAAGGGTAAAAACTTTGCACTTAATTTGAAAAAGAGTTTTATTGACATGCAAGCAACGTTTAAAACAAAATGAATCGGAGAAGAAAAAACGTGACTGAAGAATGTGAAAGAACATGCTTTAATTTATTCTGTTGCATTAAAAATGTAAGGAAAGCAGTAAAAAAACATGTCTTTTCAAAATTGTCTTCTACAAATTCAAACTTCTGAAAGAGGATGGGGGAAAAATTAATGTGAATTCGACAAAATCGAAAATAAATTGTGGAATTCCTAAAAACAAAATCAGGAAAAATTAGCGCTACAAGTTTTATCGGACTACGGCAACCTTAGACGTAAAATTAATTCGAATAAATTAATTCGCAATTTAAATCATTTTCATGAAAATATAAAAAATTAATCAAAGAACTAAGTAATTTTTAAAAGAGGGGAGCAAAAGATAAGTGGAAAATTAAAAATAATAATTTGAATCGAACAAGCACTGGAAATAAAGTGGAAAAATTTGAAAGCATGAGTTTACAAAAAAAGCAGAATCAGAAAAATTGAACCTAACACCTTTTATAGAACGCCCCCCCCCCAAAAAAAAAAAAACCGTTTCTCATTGAACAGCAAAAATTGAGGAATGCTCCTGAGGATTGGCAGCATTATTTCTTCACGGATACTTAAGCCCACTTTAAAGAGACGAAACCTCGGCCGTCTCTCCTTCAGCCTAAGAGGCCATTTATTTATTTTGACTAACGGGAAATGAAACTGCGGAATTCAAACCTCCAACTGGAAGAGAGAAATTCCGAGTGGAGGGCAAAACAAAAGAAAACGAAACGAGCTGAGAAGCACGGGCTTATTGCCCCCAAAAAGGATTATTCTTCACTTTCGACGGAATCAAATCCCCCCGGGGAGTTGCCGCTCAATCCCCCCAATGATTTTTCTCCCTCCCCTCCTTTCTCGGTGCCGTTTATCTCCTTTTTCTCCCACCTCCCTTAAACACCTCCAAACGGTCTATTAAAAGTCGTTTCCCGGTAATCGAATTTCGAAGCTGAAAATAAGAACGTGAAGGGGGGCAAAATGGAGTCAAAATAAAGAAACGCCCACCGTTTAAACGCCGCTATCGACCGAGCCATGCATTTTGTTCAAGCGGCTCCAATGAGCCCGTTTATGGAAAAATAGATTGTCATGAATTTCAGAAGGAAGGGTTTTATAGAGCGGTTGCCGTTGAGTGTGGATTCGAGTCCAATTATCCCCAGCAATCCATTAGGCCACACAGAACTTCCTCTCCAACTTTACTATCTTCTATAACATACCTGAAACAGTGACTAATCCGCTTAGAGTGAGGCAAAGACAGTGTGAAAATCGGCAAATCCATTCTTTTTGTTTTATTGAAATTAGAGTTAATTTGTGCTAATTGAGCCTTCTTTGTTAAATTTTAATTTGTTTCTGTCTCACTATTACAATTAAAAATAGTTTCCGAATGGTTTTTAAAATCATAATAGAATGTATGGAATTGTCACTTAATCGATTTTTAAGCATCGCGGAATATCCATTAGGACTCACTGACGATTCTGGATGCAGAATTATGTTGAATAATCCATATCTTGTAATTCGCTGTGACGCATCTAATATTAAATTCGGAAAGGTAGTAAAAAATATGAGCCTATTCATTTTGTCAAATTTAAATTAAGAAACTCCGATGATTTTTTTAATTATCAAAGAATAATTTCACTATGGTATCCTGTTGTTATTAAAAATCCACAAAAGAACAATTAGTAGATTACTACAGGGCATTAGTAAATTCAGCTGTTAGGAAATTTGTCAAATAATATATTCCAGCTAATTCATTGCGATATACGCATTCGTGTATTTCATTTTATATTGTATTAACGACACTAAAATAAGCTACACCAAGCAGCCATTAGTTTTAAAACTAAAATAAAGGTGAAGTAATATTTACAAATAAATTTTATTAAAAAAAAGATTTTAAAAATATACTTTCATTAATACCCTAAATAGCAGATTTTTAAAAAATTTCATTTATTTTTTGCTTTTTAATTTATTAATATATTATTTCTCAAACTGGCTGTAAGGTAGCATCACTGATTCCAAATCAAAACTTTTAATTTAAAATTAACTATTTAATAAGTTTTGAGAATTTTAAAATAGTGCATTGCATAGAGAAAATGCAAGTATACTAAATTTCGATTCTGAAGCACAGCGGCTCCAACTAGAAAATGCATCCTCCTGTCAGTAAGTGATTTTGAAAGAGAGAATATGGAAAAGTAACTTCGGTAATAGTGGAAAACATAAGGGATTAAAATGGGGAAAAAAGTGATACAGTTTTGTTTCTTCAAGTTCCAGAGAAAATTTATAATTAGGCAAGATCGAAAGTCTATTGGAAACAGCGAAAGAAAAGCACGAACTTGGTGTTGAGGCAATAAAATTTTTAATATCCTTCAGTAATTCAAAGCCTGTAGAAAGCATGTCTTATACATAATGATAACTATCGCAGTCAGTTAAATGTATCTTGCTCTTTATGTGTCTTCACCTGAGCCTATTTTTATAAAACTGAGCTTAATGAAACAAGCTGATGAATCGCTGTGAGATTGTTTTTAATTTGAATAGTTGATCATTGCAATGAAAAATTAATAGCTTTCATCATAAATTATGCGAAATTATTTTAATGTCGTTTACAATCGTTAGGACTTGGAATTAATATTATTGTTAAAGATGGAATTAAATGCTAAGCCAAAAATAAGCTCAAAAAACGTAATTAAGTTAGTGCTAATCACTCGATTGTTAAGCAAACTCAAGTTCTATCATAATTAATAAAAACTCATTTAAGTGAAGGAATGTTTGGGGCTTATAAGAGATAGCCTTTTATACTGAAAGGTCAAAAATTCGTGAAATAGCATGCAAATCAATAAACGTTAAGAAGAATGGATTTAAAATAGCATGCTTTGCGCGAAGAAACCATTTAATGTTTGCAAAGCAGCTCTCTCAGGTGTTTCCCAGGTTCGGTCTAGATGTTCAGGTGAATACTGGCTATCAAATGACCAGATTCGGTAGAAACACACAAGGAGTGTGCTAAAGGGATTCTGAGATGCTTACAGATTTTTTTTAAAATAATATTATGACTGGTCGTGAACTTGTCACTGATTCAGACAGAGACTTTGTATAGATATATGTTAAGCGGGTACTGAGTCATGAATTTTTCTATGGAATCAAATCATGAATATGCCGAATTCATACCATGTGATAGAATATTGAAATTAAATTATAAATTATATGAGTAAATTAAAATTAAGTCATTTAATCACGCTGTAATTAAGTATTAAAAAGTATTATATTTCCTTGTGATAATCACTTTTGGACGTCATAGTATATATAGAAAAAGCATTTCTTTTCTTTTTTTTTTCCTTCTACTGACAATAGAGGTAAGTATTATATTTAACTTTCAATACTATAATATTCTAACCTCAAATGAAATTTATTGTGAGTTTGATATTTTATGTTAATTTCCAATGGTACTTATTTCCAGAATTCCTTAGTGCATCCTTAATGTTTCGTAAAATTGTATTAGTAGCCTGCCGGAATTATTTGTCTATTTCGTTATGATGACGTCCAGTTTGGACACCATACCAAGGATTTTTTGGGATTCATCTCAACATCTAGAAACGAGCTAAGGCTGAAGGCAACATTTTAAATAACGTGCCTTCAATTTTCAATTTTTCTATTTTCCCACGTTTTATCAACCTCAATCTGAAGATGTTTGACCCACGACTGCAGAAGTAATATGAGCCAAATCATATGTTCAAATTCGTTTCAGGATCTCGGTTCAAGCATTTTTGAATTCTGTAAAACGGTGATATGTTTTGACCTTAACTCCTAACCTGTTAAACCCCTTTTCTTTCATCTATTTTAGTGAAATAAACTCCTCTAGTGCAGGCGCAAAAGCACAGCGGGTTTCGGTATCAGAAAACTGGATGTACATGATGGATTTTCGGTAAAGTCGGATCTTATAATCTGTTACCCATCAACCCTGAATCTTAGATTCCATCTCCACATTTCTGCTGTTCTAATAAATATTAGGCAAGAAAATAATTGAACTTTTCCTCACTTCTCAGCATTTATTTAACACTAAAAAATTCTTGTTTGTGATGATGTCATTTCTAAAACTGTCACTACAAAATTCTTCCACTTTTCAAATCGGCAAAACTTTCCTCATATTAAAACTGTCCTTCTCGACTCCATTTGGAATTTGACTCCCCACGCATAGTTTAAGAAGCTTTGTTCTGATACAAAGATGACCGATTCAAATACTATCGGTTACGTGGTCAGAGCGGACAGTTGCAGCGGACACGTGAGGGGAGTTGGGTGGGCAGATCGGACATTCTTTCCCCGATTGTATTGTTTCCCTTGGGCCCTCCGGTTTTACTGTGCCCAAGACTTTACAGTTGGCCGGTCGGGGGTGTCCCGCTATCTCTGTATTGTTTCCCTATAGAAATTACACCTGTTTTAATATTTATTTGACTCTAAAATAAAGAATTCCATAAAATCCCTTAAATTCGTTCATAACCATTATTATACTTTTACTTACTATGAATTTTTTGATATTTCTCTGAATTTTTTTATTTTTATTACATTTCGTTATGTGTAAAGTGCAGTCGCACTTTAATATCTTAACAATTTAATATAAATAAATTTGATTGAAAAAAAAATGTACTTATCCTTGTAATTCGATAATCGAGTGCTAAAACAAAAAAAACAAAAAAAAAAAAAAACATTATCCCACTTTAAAAAGATTTGCCACTTTAAATATTTTTTAAAATTAAATTTTTGATTATATTTATTTATCTACATCCTTTTTCTGTTCTAAGACGAGGAAAAACGGTGTCCGCTCTAACCACGATGAGTTTCGGTGAGTCCGCTCTGCCCATGAAATCTTATGTGTCCGCTATATCCACGTCCGCTGTTGCTACACCACCATGCTATCATGGGCCAGAAATAATAAATAAATAAATAAAATTATGCGCACAGGGGAAAAATTATAGAAATATAAATTTATTTCGAATGCAGAATAATATTAATAAGAAGAAGAAGAACAAGGATTAGGTTTTGGTTCCTGATTCATGGTATCTCTTTTCTGTTATCATCACTGTTATTTCAGAAAATTTCATGTTCACATTGATTTCATCACACAGCCTCGTTTTTTGATTCGGTTGGAAACTACTAATTATGTCCCCAAGTAGCCCCCATATCGCTCCGAAATGAGAAATAAATATGATTAAATATTTTTTTTAAAAAAAACTTAATTTAACTTAAATCAAGGGCACGGTTAGTAAGCATTGCTCTGATAAGAGATTTTATTTCAAAAATAAAAATAACTGATCTCATAAATAAATGCTTCTAAAGCTAGAAACAATGTTATAAGCAAATTTCCAAGCATTTTCAAATCTGGCTGGCAAATATTAGTAAAATTTAGGGATCCCAAGATTGAATTTTGACTTCAAACTGAAACATATGGCTTATCTTGATCTGCAGAGTAAAATAAATTGACCAATGCTGTGTTTTGTTTTTAAAAATTTGGTATAATTAGGAATTTTTTGAAAATTAATTTATAAAATATTTTGTTATATAATATAATATTTGCTGATCCGTTAATTTAACACCCGTTTAATAAGATTGACAGAAGGCAAACTTGATGAAAAGCGAAAAAGTTAATATAAAATAATGCTTTACAATTTCATAATCGGTACGTTAGAACGTCAGAATTATACTATCTTTCTCTTGTGTAAACATGTTCCCGTTTTTCGAAATGTACATACATCTCCATGTATACAAGAATAGATTTAATCAAGGAATTCTGGTTTTGCTGCGGATCCAGTTCAGAAAGACCGCCCAATCCATTAGTCCATTGAGAACTGCTTTTCAAGCTTCAGAATATCGAACGTGTGTTGACTCTATCAGGAATTCTATCAGGATTACTAGTCGTTCAGCGTTTAGTGGAAAATTGAAAGTCTTTAATGCTCAGTTCTCGTGTATAAAAATAAAATAATGAACAATCGTGACGTACGTTGCCTTGCTCAGAACCCACAATTTTATGCTGGAGGGAAGAAAGGAATAACATCTTTATTATGAGTATGCGAGAAAGTTTCAGGGAGACCATACTCGGTAGTTTCGAAAAAGATCTGGAAAAAATTCGTCTTATTTTGAATTTTAGTTTGCCTTCAATCATCATTCAATGAATTTTCCATCATATCGAACTATTTTTATTAACTAAAAATTGATAGAATATTTTGAATTTCATCCAATTTTTAAGAAAGGAGTTCATTTGTAGTATTTACTAAATAGAAGATTCTTTGACTTTTGGAAGTATTTCAAAATGACAGTGTAATTGGTAGTGTACAATATTCTATTATTCTATTATGACGATGTCAAAATGATAAAATACGTAATTAACCCTTTAATGGTTATGAACGAGTTCAGCTCGCAGTCGAATCGTGCTTCATAATGCGCGTAAACGAGTTCTGCTCGCGAGCAAGATTTCGACCGAAATGGTTACAAACGAGCACAACTCGCGTAGTCAGATTTTTCCCCAATGCGCTCTGACGAGCTGAGCTCGTTCGCCTTTATTATTCTGCATTGATTATGTTACAAACGAATCCTACTCCAAATTTAATTAGTTTTATTGTCTATAGATGGCAGTACGGGTTCCATACATTTCTTTTCATAATGAAGTGGGAATTTTTTTTTATACATTAGTTGTATTTATTTAATCCTTTCAATTTAATATTTGCCTTATATTTATAATTTTTTTTATTTATGTAATTGATTATAATTATTTATAATTCACTATATAATAATTATCAATCATTAATTGTTTTTAAGAACGTGAAAACTGTTATTTATGTACTATAAATACTTTCAGACTTTTTTTAAAACGCGTTAGGCGAGCTATCCACGGCATAGCCAGAGAAAGGTGACATTTTCGGAAGAACGGCGGTGGAAAACAGCTGCCACTTTCGACTACTGTTTACTCGTACTACTGCGCGAATTAAGGAAACAAAAACTGCTGGTTTCCCTAACCGTCAAAGGGTTAAAAAATTATTAGTATTATTACGGCCGCAATGAGCTATCAAAATTCTCTTCAAAGGGCAATTTTAACATGATCAGGACTTTATTCAGATATTCTTATTTGCCGCGATTCTAATAGAATTTATAGATGCTGAACTATCATTTTTATTTTCATTTTCATTTCATTTTTCCAAATATATTCGAAGAAAACAGATTTATTTTTAGTCTCACTACCTTTTTTATTGAACAAAATAACTATAACTAGTGTAAGCGGCATGCGCCTAAACAAACAAAATAAAAAGTTAATTTTCAGAAAGCTCATTTTAAGATTCCGTTAGCTTTAAAAAATCCGAAATTTGAAATTAATTATTATTCGTGATTTTATAAGAATTTGTATAAGAGAATAGAGGAAGCACTTTAACTGAATCGGATGACTTAATTTAGTTCTAATCATTTCAGAATATCCTGCGGTTCATTCACTAACACTTTCTTGACTTTTTTTTCCCAATTTTAGAAGGGATCAATTAAACATGAAGGCAACTATTTTTCAAAATGCTTGGCAGAAACTATTATGCCTAGGTAATGAATGTGAGTATTACGAAATGCTCTCAGAAATTAACTATTCCAAAAAGCGAAAGTAGCAGATGTTTGAAAGTCTCTAGTAAAAGAAAATATTTATAATAATGCGCATGACAACGTTAATTACTTACGGTTGACTGCCAGATTAGTGTCTTTAGAAAAGTGTACTTGACTAAGAAATGGATCTAAATCTATGCATTTATGTGAAAATCATCAAATTCGCAGAGTCGCAATTGCGGCATAGTTGTATATGATCATGTTTACTTTGTCTGCAATGTGAATACTCATTGCTTTGGAAAGAGGGGAAAAAAACTTGGTAATATTATCAGTTTCTGAATATGTCGGAGCTTTTTTAAAATGATAATATTCATCTGATTTTATTAGTTTTTCCATTTTTGAATGATTTGCTTTGTTCAGGGGTTGACAACCTATTGAATCGGAAGAGCGAAAAGAAATATTTTACACAACACTTTTTAAAGAGCAACTAAAATTTTCGATTTAATATTATAGAAATTGCTTATATATATTTGATTTTTGATTTACAATAAAACGCTTTAAATACGGAATAATCTTTGTATAAAAACCCAAATATAGATAGTTACATCAATGGAAGCATTGGCTTTACATACCTTTTGAAAATTTCATTAAATCCGGTTTATAGCTTGTTGTTTTAAGTTTCAAGCCCGACTCTAGATTTATATTTTTCAGTTGGCTTCTAAATGTATTTTTAATTATATCCATGCAAGAGAACACTTGTTCACACGAATATATCGACCTGAAGACCGTCAGCACTCCATATGCCAAATTCTTCACCTCACTGTATCATTATGGAAGACTATTCCATGCTTCGAATATGAGGGCCGCAACTCGCAGAAGGTGGCTGTTTTAGTGCGACAGAAATGAAATGCAATTGGCGGAGTGATACACATGGTCACGGAATCTCGTCTCTAGGAACAAAATAATAGTTCAAATTTATCTCACCGCGGTCATGTTACACGTAGCGATTTGTAATTAACGATAATGTTAATAGAGGCCGCTAAAAGATTAGGAACTTAAAAATATTTGTTTCTTATTTTTTACAGGCTTTGATAGTAAATTATTAAATTTTTGTATGAAATTGGAAAGCCACAACTTTACATGAAAAGAACCGCAGGTTGCCGACCCCTGGCTTAGTTAGATTAACATCCTGCCTTAAAGCTGGATATAAGCTATTTAGGAACGGAACTTGTAATTTTGAACGACTATGGAATGAAGAAAAAGACACTTGATTTAGCATCCCATCCTTCAAAATTCCTCACCTTATTAAAGTTATATTCCTCACCTTATGTTCTGGCGCATCATTTTCCGACTTTGAGTTCGAAATTTAACGATTAGCCAATTGCAAATTTACAATGTTTAGAAACACACACACAAAATTCCTGAATATTAAGGAAATTTTTTTCGAAATTCAAAATTGAAGACTCATTTGGAAAATGAGCTCCAAATCTTTCAGATACCATATTAATCACCATAGAACAATAGAGCACGACTACTCACGATTATTTTCCAATAACCATTTAAAACTATTAGAATTCCATTTTGCTTTACGTTGTAAATATTTATTTTTTACAAATAACTGTTAATTCTTTGTTGATGGTCTCGGCTGTCCTTATCCGACATTAATTTGGCAATACTGGATTATCCTGATGTATTTTGGAGTGAAAAAGAACAAGTATGTTTATGCTATGATTTGACCTACTTCCTTATAAGATTGTAGGTCTGAATTTACCCTTAATGGGAAATACAGGATATATATAATCACTTTAAAGGAAACCATTTTTTTAAAAATTAGTCATAAATTTAAAATTAAAAGATGAGAGACTATATTTTAATATTTATCATAAGTTTGAAACTTTAATATACAGGTTAACAAAATGAATCTCTGAAAATTTTATTATGAAAAATAAATTAATTATACAAGGGAAACACTTTTTAAGTTTGAGTTTAAACTTTCAGGTTCTTCTCATATATTAAAGGTAAGTATATTTCTAACTTTTATTAATTTCGGTAGTTAAAGTTATTAAAATGCACTCTATTGATATTTTTCTATTGAAATTTTTTCTAGTAATGCTAGACAATAAATGAAGTAACTGGATATGTACCTGACTTGATGACTTGAAGCATTATTGATATGATTTATCTATCTCAATCACTGAAATAGCTTTTCATTTAATTTGTATAACATTTCCTGTGTTTCTGGGGAAATGCTTTCAAAGGCATATGTAAGCATTTTTATTTAACCTCTTTGGCCGGTAAAATTCTGCTGACAATGACAGGATGGAGTCGCTAACAAGATAAGACATGTATTCTTTCAAGCCATAAAAAAAGAATATTAGTTCCAAATGAATAATGCTTAAACTTTGCAATGATTTGGTAGAAGTCTCGAGAATTTATGAGATGGTTTCAAGACAAATATATCAAAAGACGAATATTTTAAGACGAATCTATCAAAATGAAGACATTTGTATTGTAAAGGTGAGGACTGTGGTTGAAAAAGATTGGAACAGAACTATCTCAAATTATCAAAAGTTTATCAAAAATACTTTATTTGGCAGCTAAAATATTATTAAATGCAAAACTGGATTTGCAGGTTTTGTATTTTTATTTCCATATTAATATATATCATTTTTTTTTGTTTTGATAGTCTTTTTTTAAATTTAGTTTGATTAATATAGGGTTTTGAAGCCACGACAGGGCTATCTTTGGACGGATCTTATAATTTTGAGCCATGGTCAGATGGCGAATTCAATGCATCAGGCGGCACCCTCTTCCGTCTTGTAACATTTCTGCCATGCCAGAGTGTCGACTTTTGACTGATAAATGGCCAACAAATTTTTGCGTACTGAAGCACTTTCGTTGAATCAGGTCCTGACTTTGCGATGTTGAAGACAAAAATTTGCCATGGTTGTCTTTTAAATTTGATTAAGTTAAACATGTTGTACAGACCAAAATTATATTTATAGTATAGTTGCTTTATTCTCTCCATGAAAAACTCACATACATATTACTGATTTTTACTAGCCTTTCAACATTATGACAAAGCTTAAAGCATAATATCTAATTTTTTATTTTAAATTTATCAATGTTTTCAAAATTTTTTAGCGTACGTATTATTATATTTACACGCTCTTTACATTTACATGAACTCAATGTCTGATACTCTTATAATGGACAATCTTTAATCATCAATGCTGGGGAATACAGGGTCCTTTACTTTTTTTTCGGTTTTGTTGTTTTCAACAGACATGCCGGAAACCCTTTAAACAGAAAGAACTAGAGGAGGGGGTGAGGTTCTGGAGAATTGTAGATTTGATGTGCCACTCTGCTGAATTATTTATTCGTAATACGGAAAAGGGAGGGGGTCATTCATGTTTTTTCCTCTTTATGTTTTTGACAAATTTCAACAAAAAAATAATCTTTGGGAACAATTGCTTTAAGAGAAGGTAAGAAAATAAATGATTAAGTGTTAAATGAAGAAATATTTAAACCATCAGCAAAATTTCATTTTTTAATTCATCATTGCAATGTTTTATAACTAAATTAATTAATTTTAAAGCTTTTTAAGTCGATATTCTACTTTCATTAATTCTATTCTTATTAAATTGAATTATAGTTATTTCAAATTAATAGTTTCACTTTTTACGGCAGTTTAGTAGCTTTGCTTCTATCTTAAGTAAAGAATATAGTGATACGGGCGACAGTACGTGCGGTCAATACTTTACTTGCTATGCAATCAATTCTGTGAGACCCAGGACACTCTATTATGCCAATGCCCTGCTCTCGTTTTTGTTCAACACTGTAATATGCAGCATCGGGAGTGATCAGTGCTAAGTTAGGTGAAAGCCAGGGAATACAGATTATATGTTTTTCATACTCAAGGATGTAGTTATCTTGATTAAACCAAAACAGATTAAGCTGTAGAGTATCTGAGGTTAAAGCGATACTTTCAGTATAAACTTCAACAGTGGAAAGTTTCCTTAATTTAAATTAGTGAGAGTGGTCTCCCAAAACAATTCTTGTCTATTCTCCAAAAATGGTCTATATTCCCCCTTCCCACATAAAGTTATGAAATTTAGACCCCCAGTGTCATGTATGGCATTAGTTAACTACAGTTACGAAATAGAGATCTTTGGCGTGAATCTAACGTTTTTACTGTATCTATCGTGTGAATAAGTATTTTGAACGTCTATTTTCCAATAAAATGCAATCAAAATTTGATAAGTAACAACAACTGTAATTAGTCAAGATGATTAGCTGATACGGCAGTAATAGTAGACACTAGTATTGGGAGCAGTAGAGTAGAGACAGCTGTTGTTCCATAGATTAGTAGCTTAACTCAATGGAACAACAGCTGTTCCATTAATTAAATCAATTCGTTTATCAGTTATTGTGTTTAAATACATGGGAAAGAATAGTCCGATAGACTGTCAACCCTTTAAGAGATTTAGTTTAAAATTTGACAAATATATATATATTAGATGCTAAATCTATATAAGAAATTTTATCAACCACGCTCTTTTTTGTTATCGAGTTTATTTGAAATCGAACAGCTAGAAAGACAGACTTTTTCTGTATGGACTTTCTTTAAGGTTTGATAGAACTCTGCAAATTTGGTCGTAAGTTCATATGCTTATTTTCGTCCCTCTAGCTGAGAGTGCTTTTGAATTATTGTGTTCACAGACAGACAAACACACATGAAGCTAAAAATGTGCTTGTCAAACTTAGGAAAATTTGAAAGGTGGGGAAGATATATCGATATCTCAAGTTCGAATTTTTTCGACTTCTGTACTTCGTATGTGAGAAAATATAAGGAATATAAAAACATAATTATCAATAATATTTGCCATTATTGAGCTTGTATTCGATACATCTCCATTGTTTCTGCGATAACCTAAATATTTGTCTCTAATTCATTAATTACTGCGGTATGGAGAAATTTTTATGTAGAGATAATATTATATGCCGGTAGTGAACTTTTGAATAAAACGATATTTATAGGCACTTCATATTCTGTTCGATTAAATTTTTCCTTTATAGAAGTGCTGATGAAACTTCGAAATAAATAATTTTACATTTTTAAATAACTTTAGAAAGCATACAATTTATTAGAGACTGGATTAGGATTATTTTTATGTTCAGATAATACTATTTACAGGTAGTGAACTTCTGGAAAAAATTGTTATTTAAATACACTTAATATTCTGTTAAATTAAAATTTTTCTTCTATAGCAGTGCTGATAAGAGTTTGAAATAAACAATTTTACATTTTTAAATATCTTAAAACGCATACAGTTTATTAGGGAAGGGAAAGAATAAAGTTCTTTTAAGTATTTAACATCGAAATTAAGCATTAAAGTTTCTTAATTTAAACAATAAATATCTGCGTTTGCAATAATTTGTTATGGATATTGCTGAAGCAGTGCTAGCTTACAGAAGAGCCTCGGCTTCGGAATTGAAGAACCTTGAATCAGTGACTCGATTCCATCTGAGATTCGAAAGTCAACGAAGCACATGAATATACAGTTTTTGAAAAAAATCAGACATTCTTTCTTCACTAAATTTAATCTTGACTTGATTTATATTTGTTTTCCTCTTTTTACATATATTTAAATACTCAAAAATTAATTATATTTAATACTTGATCAAATATGTCACTATATTCTATAATTACATTGTCACTCTAATACGTGGTTGTTTAATCTCTCGTTGGGTTATTTAATATAAGTTTATTTATAAAATTCAGGGAATCAGAACATATTTTTTAGTAAGTGTATGGTATATGTCAGTTAAGTATCTCCCTAAAAGATATAGCGATAGGTGTCTACGATCGACTATGATATTTACTGCCGATACTAATTAAAAATGACTTGCTATATCGATATAAACATCAGAAAATAAATAAGTAAACAAAACGCTATGTATTGCATTGAAATTAAATCTCATAATTTATCTACTAATTTCTAACATGAAATAAGTTTTATCAAACTTATTCAGAAAAAAAAGTCTACGGTGGAGGGGGGATCTTTAGTTCTTTTAAATTAAATTTCACAGCGGTGCCATAAGAGATGGAGAGGCCTAATTAAAGGCTTAGTATACTTTTATTTGTTGTTGAATAATTTCATATAGAATCCAAAAATAGCATTTCAAAATGTGATTATGGTTTATGAGAGAGATAAATTGGGCAAAGCGTGATTGCAAATACTTCAAGATAGCCACTAGAAAAGTCTTTAATTTTTGTTTAACAAACTCATTTCTTATCACGGTTGTTCCTAAAAAAAGACTATTTCACATTCCAGATAGTGAATAGATTCGCTAAAAATTATGAAAAGTGCTCTAAAATTATGAGAGAAAAGACGAAAAATCCGTCGTCATTAAAGCCTAACTCGTCGCAAATTAGGCTCCTAAACGATTCGATACTAACGATCTGCGTCAATTAATACTGCTTGCATTGAAAGAAAAATTTGTTTTAATTATGAAACGGCTGGTTTGCAGCAACTTCTGGTGTCTTAATTTATGACTTCATAATCGTGAAGGTTCCAAGATAATCCGGCAAAAACGGCCAGCGCAAGTCGTTGGAAAAAGCAACATTTTCTTTTATGTAGCCATTGGCCTGACACTTTGTGCACCCTGGCGAGATAATTAGGTGTAGATTTTGCGTTCTGTTCCTCTTTCATTTTTTAAGCCGGCTCCGTTTCGAAAAGATTCAATTTGCGTATAACGGCTCTTGTTATCAGAGCGGGCGTCAAACAAAAGGAACGCGGGGAATTTTTGGCGTCGGACAAGGGGTTTTTGCGCCAATCAATTTGGGCCATTAGCAGATACATTTGAGCTCCGTTAATGAAGCGTAATAAATTTCCCCGCGACCAGTAATCGACGCTAATAATTATTATTCAAAATCGCTTTTCCTCCTTTTCATAGGCGCATCATCGAGCTTTGATTGGCTGCCTTACAGAGAGTGGGGACGCGGGGGAAAATGCAAAATCTTTTTGTTCCCAAAAAGCCAACCCATCGCAAAAACAGCGACAAATTATCGACTTAAATACTTAGTTAAATAAGTCATTAAGGACTTTAGAAACCATTTGTCTGCAGTAATTAACTAGAAATGGGAGATGAAGCATTATAAAATAAGCCATTAATGCTGCAGAACGATAAGTGTGGCCCGATAAGCGGCGAAGCTTTTTCTACAGTTTTATGGCGTTCCCCCTCTACTTGCTGCCTCCCCCACGGTGAGAAAGTGACGCGATAATTATTATTCCGGTCGTCAGGCGGTGACGTCACAGAGGGAGGCCGAACGAAGGAGACAGTTTGGGAACATTTCCCCGCAAAGATAAAAAGTTTCGGAAAAAGTTAGTTGGATAGTAAAAAATAATTGTACGGCTCTCCGATCTTACAAAAGAGAGGACTAAACACTCGGAATATACCTCAATGACCCAGGAAAAGGTTTTTTCCCCTCCTTAAAATGTCTTCTGCGAACGAAAACGTTTTTGCATTTATTAAACGAGGGACTGCCGATAGCTCCCATAATTAAACCTCCCAGATCTCCTAACGATCCAATTAGAAGGCTGCCTACCCAAATTTACTGCTTATAATGGTATCGATTCCGGGACATTTATTTTTCAAGATTCCGTTCCTAAGACATCAGGCTTGTTATTGTTTGCTTGTCAGCTTATCAGAGAGGATGAATGGCTACCGTCACTCATGGATTCAGGGATTTTTAACAGTTGTTTAAGATTGTAGAGGAAATCTGCTACAATTTTACTTTCGTTTCCTTAATCAAATTTCGTACTCGTAACATTAGCCATTTAAGGAAATTTTACTTTAAGAATTATTTTTTCCACGCCAGCAAGCGGTAATGGTAAAATCTCGATTTGGGTCCCCTTGGTTTCCAGGTTCGAAGCTCGTATCACTGAAGAACTGCAATGTAGGTAGTGTGGTATAGACATTCGGAGAGACGGTGCCACTTGCGACTTTATCTCATCCTCTGGTCAAAGCTCAAAGGAGGATATTATTGCTTTCGTTTTGTTTAAAACTGGATGCAAATATAACGGAACAAAACTCTTTTTTTAAACATCAACAAATGTATACGGCACCACTTTTTTGCTACACACGAAGTGGAATCAATATGCGTTCAAGTGATACAGGCGAAATGTATATCGTCAATTCATATAAGAAATCCTCTTCGCATCATGGCACAATATAAATTATAACTATTTACGAGAAAATAAGAGCCTTTTTTGCGTGCATGCGGCTGATTGTACATTGTGAATGGCTGTGGCTTCAAAGAAGCTATCTTGAAGGCAATGCAAAGTAAGAGCAAGTTCTGCCTCTTGCTTTAGTACCTTTCATACTTTTCCTTTGACTTTAAGTAAAATAATCACATTTGTATAGCGTGACATATGCTTATACATATGTGGTTATGTGGAAAGCTCTTGCAACAAAGCATTTGAAGTACAAATATTACAAAGTGAACGATGTAGGAATTTTAAAAAGCCAGAAAAAAATATCGATGCTAAATTATCCCCATTTACTACTATCGGGTGACATCACTGGATATGGAGCCGAAAACATGCTGTAAAATCGTTTGCAGTTTATGGAAGTAGAAACTGGACAGTGAAACGTCGAGCTAACAATTTTTTAAATATAGGTATTCAATATCATTAAACATAACAATTTCAATGGCGTGAAATTAGATGAAGGAAAGTGGATCAGGAACAATCTTATATAGCAAGATAAGCAAAGGGAAAATAAATTCTTCCATATTTATAGATGGGACCTTCTAAAACTGTAACCAACTTGTAGAAGGTACAACTAAGAACTGCCAGTACTGTAGTTGACCAGCGCCGTCGGCAGTGAGGACCTCTACACAATTCCACCTCAAATGGTCTCTTATAGCATCTACTGGAAGGCTAGTAGAAGGGCTATTGTAAGCAGAAAATTTCGTAACAGGCCTGCATGGAAAATATCTAGTAATGTTTTAGTTTTCACGCTACCAAAATGAAAATTTTCATTGGATACGCACACATGCTAACTGGATTGCAAGTCACTGGAGATTTCTAGTCTTCACTGATAAGTTTAGATTTTGTTTTCATAGTGACAAAAAAAGATTGTAGACCTGACGGGGTTCAGAAAATCTTATTATTCTTTGAATACACATTTAAAAGCATGTTTTCCCCTATTCTGTGTTCGGACAGATATTTCTATGGGTAACTCAACTGACCTGTATGCACTGCCTAGAGATGTCATTAATGCTCATTTACATACTCATAACGGCATTCGTGAACAAATTATTCATCCATACACAGTTGCACTAGGGATTTTTTTCATCCAATGAAATGATAATGCTAGATTGCACAAACTTGGTAGATGGAAAATTACTATCATGAGAATACCAGTGTGCATTTGAGATGATCATGGCATTCTCAGGACAAGAATTAAATATGGTTGAGAATATGAGAGACGCTCTTTGGAAACATCTTTTGACCTGCTCCCTTTAGGATCGATCTTCTGATTACTGTGGCAATAATCTTTGAAGTTAAATCAATTAATAAATACAATTTTGATTATGAAACATCGCTGTTGTGTCTGTATAATGTTTAGAGACGATCATTCTCCATACAGAAACGCACAGAACTCATACATTATGTTTTTTATATGCTTTCATTTTGCGCATTTTCAAGGCAGAAATTTTATTCTAACGAGTAGAAATTTCATCATAACAGTTTTTGTAGTTTTTAAACCAGTGTAGTTGATTTCAAATGCCAATTAAGATTTTTTTTTTTAAGTATTCTTTCGCCGTAAAAAGAATATAGGATGAAAAGTAGACATAATAAATATATAAAAAAAATTCTATTAGCAATGAATTAAAAAAAGAAGCACTTTTACAGAAAAATCTTCTGATCAAAATAAAAATTGTAAAATCGTGAAGAATAGAATAGAAATTTTTTTTGTAAATAAAAGTCATGATCACACTTATACTATTCTTGGATTTTGATACGATGAATGTTTGAGATTTATTTAATATTTTATTGTATTCATTTGCACCAATTATTGCTTTATCTAGTCTTTTTTTTTTTTTTTGCAGCTTGTGCCTTTTCGAATTTTTTTTGATAAAAGAAATTTGGTGCATTTTTGATAAATAAAATTATTTTTTAAGCATCAATGAAAATATTTCATTTTTATTATTTCTATTTATGTCTTTTAATATTCATTGCGGTTTGAAAAAGAACCAAAACACTTAAGTCCTATGGCTGTTACCAAACTTGTACCAAAATGGCTCGTTTCCTGTGAGTTTATATCCATATTTTTAACAGCTACTTAAAATTTTAACACGAAGAAAATTATATTCGATTAATATTTTAGATTTTTAAGAATAAGTATTCTAATTTGTACATAATCTGCAGTCTTAATATTTTATTATAATATAATTACTTTTTACATTAGTAGTATTCCTATCCTAGGAACAAATCTTACACTTATTTTTTAATAGCCCTAATATCTTACCTTGATTAATTTTTTTAAATCAAATATTTACAAGTGGAAACAAAATAACGTGTCAAAACTAACGATAAAGGCATGAAGTTCTGACAGAAAATCCGAAGAATTAGAATAAATTTTATAATATTTTTAAATTTCGATGAATATTCAAGTATTTCTATCTTATGATTGCATTGTGCCTTCCTTTTTTATATCGATTTATTTCAGATAAAAAGTATTATTACTCAAGTTTAATGATACTAATAAAAATAATTAAAAACTATTTTATTTTTATTATTTTCTATTTTTTTATTTCTTTGATTTATTTCATAATTTATGATTACAAATATTATGGGATTTAAAAATTACTATATCTGAAAATGATTCCTAGACAATGCAGTTTCTGTAAAATTAACCTTTTTTTATTGAATTAGTATATTAATTGATGATAGGAATTTTATTAGGAGGTGAGTGACAAATTGATTTCAAAATTTCTTTCTTGAAACATGAAATATGTGAAATTAGATAAAAGCGTTTAAAAACTATTAGCTGCGATGTTCCTTAGAAATTTCTCATTCAAAAGTCAACGAAGGTAATGTTATTTAATAAACTATTGAATAAATTTTGAATAATCACAAAGAGATGTTTTTCTGTTTAAATAATGAATTGAATCAATACTAGAAATGCTTAGAAAGTTAAAGCTTCAACGTTCATAGATTTATAAATTTTCTTATTGTTGATGATTAAGATTTCGTGTCAAATGATAATTCTGTTTTTTACTTTCTGTTATATAGTATAGAAAAAGTATTGCAATCGTAAAAAAACTAAACAAAAAAAAGTGAGATTTTGATGAATGTCGACATTTCAGACCTTTGTGAGTTTGAAAAATACATTTGTTTGACTTTATGTATGTTTGTCTGTCTGAGAGCATGATAATTTAAAAACGCTTTGAGCCAGCCAGATGAAATTCGGTATATATTCTAATGACCAAATTTGTAGATTTCTGTTCGAATCTTGAATGATATCCATTCAGAGGAAATCTGCCTGTCTGGTTGTTCTATTACAAGCGAATTCGGTAGCTCCAAAACGTAAAAAGGGAGGTAGATAAAATTTGGTATTCAAATTTAGCATTTAAAATGTAGAATCTTATCTAATTTTCAACTAGATCTTCTTTCTATCCATGCTTTTGCACGCATGTAAGCACAATAATTTATAAAGAAACTGACTTACAAAAATGAAACGATACGATATCTTGTGATTACAATTGGAGTTTCGTGTCATTTCTTTCGGCAAGCAAAAAGGGGTTCAAAGTTTATATTCGATCAATAGATTCAGTAAAAATTTTAGATTCAAGACAAAGATAATTTAGCAGCTATTGTTTGCTAATATCCTGCAAGGTGTTAGTAGCCTTATCCAAGATCCTTAATTTTGTGCGAGCAAGGGAACAAGACATTAATTTCTAGAATATAGTGAAATTTTGGTGAAAACTTTCCCTTTGTTTCCTACAAAATTATAATTTTGTCAAATCTTGAACAAAGAGAAAAAAAAGCAAGGGAAACGATGATCTTGTTCAAAGTTGTTAAAATGTTGTAAATGTTTATTCTCTTAATGAGCATTCTTATAGTACAAATTTACTAAATTTGAATGAGTTTCACTTTGCATGCATTATAATACTTAATAATATTAATCAATAATTCACATATACTTTATCATTATGCTTTTGATTAGTTATCAAAATCACATATATATAATTAAGATAATTAAAAGTCTCATTTCAATGAAAAAAATTTCAACATTCTATTAAGAAGTGAGGGAAAATTCGTTTTCAAAATGTCATTTTCATTTTAAAAAATTAAAACATGTCAGATGAAATGAAAATGTTTAAAAATGGAAAATTATTTCTTGGTGGGCAATTGCTTTGTTCCAAGGTTATGTGAAATGATTTCTTTGTGGTAGTAAATAATGATTTGGTGGTAATAAGTTTCCTTTTTATATTTTATGGTAATAATTTTCCTTTTCGTATTTTCTGGGAATAATTTTCTGTTAACAATTTAAATGACTTTTTATCAACTTTTAGGAACACAAGGGACGCCAGGAAACCTATCTTCTAAAGAGTCTGTGCATGCAGTCAAAAGGTAGAGGTAATCTCACCTCCATGATATGCAAGGGGGAAAAAATAAAAAAGCTAACAATTTAATCTAGTTTCTGTACATGCTTACTGTACAGAGAAGAAAAAAATCTTTGATGCAAGATAAAGAAGAGGAAGAATTAAGATTACAAATTAAACTGCTGTACTGCAATTACAAGTTTTTTTCCCCAGCTCAAAAAATGATATTAGATAAATAGCAAAAGATAGTTTTTTTAATTTAATTTCATTTACCACCTGAGTATGAAATTATGATAAATTTTAAGCAATAGTTGTGTTTTCAATTTTATTAGGTTGTTCGGAAAGTAATTTCGTTTTTTCCCGACAGAGGATTTAATTGTATTTTTCGCACCCAATTTCATACTTAAACTGCAAAATTATTTTATGTTTTAAGAGCTGATATAGCAAGGCTTGAGTGGGAAAAAGTGCAGCTGATTCTTCGCAGTAGTTTTTGGATGGTGCCCTTTTAAATATGGAGAGCAATAAACAGCATTTTCGTCATTTTTTTCTTTTTTGCTATATAAAAGGTAAAAATGCTGTCAAGCCAGGAATAAATTAGCCAATATGTGTGGAGAAGATGTGTTAACAGTACATCAGTACCAGAACTGATTTGCAAAATTTTTCCTTCAAATGAGGAGGCCAAAAACCACCTCGATCAGTTTTTTTACAGCAAAGACCAAAACTTTTATGAGCGTGTAATCATGTTACTACCAAAAATATGGCAAAAGGTATTAGACCAGAATGGCAATTTTATAATTTAATAAATAATTTACTCATTAAACGAAAATTTCTTTTCATTTTGACAAAAAAAAAACGAAATGACTTTCCGAACAACCCAATATATAAAATGAAGATTGAAAAATAGAAAGAATTTCAATTAAATTATTTCAGTGCAAAATAATCTGAAACCCTGTGAATTCAAGCTACCAACTGTAGGATTTACACTGAATGGTTTTAAAGCATAATCATTTTAAACAATGGTCTACTCTTTTCTCTTCTTCCCTACTCCTTCTTATTCTCCAAAATATCTATACACAACTTCAAAATGCTCAGATTTTTAAAACCTTTTTAACCTTTCCCTCAGCATAATTGCCGATTTCAGACATCATAATTTTCTGCAATTTTTAAATCTCGGCATATGAGTGTTCCTAACAATCCCAAGTTATTGATTCTGAAACGCAGGGGAAGATTCGGAAAGTACTAGTTCTAAGTGTGAACCTCACACGTCTTTCGTATGAAACCTCCTCCTGTCTGTCACCTGTCACAAATAATAACCCCTCACCACCAAGCTGAGGGTTTAATTTGGACCATAGGAAGCTGGCCTTCTTGAAGAGGGTTGGGAAAGGTAAAAAGTTCGCAATTAGGATCTTTTTGCCACCATAAGTCAGACGTTCAACATCTTGCCGACGTCAAAGAGCTTGTCCAACCTCGTTACGCTGAATCAGGGGTTGTTACTTGAGAATTAGGTTTGGTACCTGAGGCACATAGTAACCGTTTTGACGGGAAGATCCAAAGTGAGACGACTTGTATTATAGACAGTCGGTGCCATTCACCGTCACGGGTGTAATTAATATATCATCTGAGTAATGACTGCAGTAATAGGCGGTTTTTTAATTATCATTTTTTCTTGGAAATAAATATTTCAAATGAGAATTGTATAGTATAAAAATAAGTCAATTTAATTTATTGTTTAATCCTTTAATTATTGCATCACTTTATGATAATTTGATTATTTTTAATCAAAAAGAATGACTATCATAGTTGAAAAGTCCTTAGCTCTCAAAAGAGGAGGTCGATATTAATATTAACCAATAAAAGGAGGTAGCATTTTGATTTGAAAAGAATTTTTTAATAATATTTTATTGTTAATAAGAAAAATATTAAGACCTTAAAAATTATTTTTTTTAAAGATTGGTAAGCCAGATTCTTCAATATTTGAAGAGAAAATCAACGAATTGATAAATTTTGAAAAACGAGAATTCATAAATTCTGTGAAGTAATGAAACATTTTCTTTTAGTAGATGGTATTTTCAGTCATACATGCTTAATCAATTTACAATGATTTATCAATTCAATGACAATCAATTTACAATTACTTATTCACAGTTTCAAAAGGAAGTTTCCTTAGATAACGTGCAGGGATAGGAAAAAATATATGTAATCAAAATTTTAAGTTATAAAATTTGTAATAAAATTTTTTTCTGCTTGTTTGGTCATTTGATTTCGGTTATTTTGAGAGGGTTTCGTTTATCTTCGTACAATCAATTGCAATTCAAACTGACTGCAACATGAAATTTACGGAATGATCCTAAGGTCCAGCTGAATAGTAATAAAAATAATTTGTACATTTAGAGAGAATTTAGTTTTATTATATACTAGCTGCCTTTGGCGACCAGCTGGTTCGCCATGAGTAATGCGCTCTAAAATTTTCAATTAAATCACATATTCATTAGCCTAGAAGTAATTCCGGGAATTGATTGGCCTGAAAGCAATATTTTCTTTAAGATGATGGACGAAAAGTTCTAAAAGAACACCTTTTCCTAATAATGTTCTTTAATTTTATAAATCTATCAGTTTTAACTATCGGTTATGCTTCCAAAATATTAAAAATGTTTTTATCGATGATGTTGCCAAAATATGAAATATGTTTTTTTTTTTCAAAGAAAGCGAGAAAGGGAAAAAAGTATTGAATTAATGATACAGATATTGCAAACGATTACATAAATATGCCATTAAGTCCGGATTTCAATGCATATCCTGTCTGAATTCAATCAGGTTTACTGTAAATAAAGATAATTTATGAAATTAATGATACAGATATTGCAAACGATCATAGAATCATTTGCATTTATTTTTTAAAGAAAATATCACATTTCATATTTCTTTTATTTTATCCTGTCACGTGCTGACAGTTGCATTTCTGTAGATTTATTTTGCGATGATAATTTGTTTTTATTTGAACTTCCGGCATTCTTTTATTTTATCCAGTCACGTGATAAAAACATGGTTAAAATATTTCTTTAAAAATTCGTTAAAAATAGAAGCTTACGTTATAAATTAAAAAAAACTGATACCGTTAGAAAGCTAATTTTTTATCTTTAAATTGATGTAAAAATCATGTTTGTGCAATAATATTTTCGGAAGTTATAACGGAAAAACGTCGAAATTTCGCTTAAATTTTAATTAATTCAAATTCTAATTAAAAATTCGAAAAAAGGGCTCCGAGGTGCACATTCCGGACCTCCAAGGTATACATGTACCAAATTTGGTAGCTGTAGGTCCAACGGTCTGGCCTGTAGAGCGCCAACACATACACACACACACGCACACACACACACACATTGAGCTTTATTATAAGTATAGATGACTAATATTCTGAATAATGAAACTATGCAGTTGAAATGAAAACTTGCATTTCTTGTAACTTTATTCTAGCTTTTAGAGGAATTAAAATATGTCTAATGTCTTTCACCTGTCATTTGGTCGCGGAGAGCTGTCTACTGACTTGTAACTTGAGTTGTCATTGATTATCAGTTATACGCGTTTTCAAAAATACACAGCACATTGATATTACTAATTTTATTCTGAATCTATTCAAAAATTACTTACCTTTATATTGAAGCCTTCCGGAGAGGGAGGGGAGCTGCTCAGACATAGGAATAAACTTGCGGAATGGTGGTTGGTTCTCGCTGTTCTCTTAGGCACATTAATAATGTGGGGTGCTTCCCTTACAGATGTCTGGATCTGCCTGTTGCCAATGCTGTTAAGATGGCCTGGCCGCTTAGATATTTCCTTGTGCCTTTGGACGAGTCGGGGTGATTACTATGTTTACTGTATATCTATATGCCTTTGCAAGAAAATGGTATTACATCAGAAGCCAAAAATTAATTTTGCCATCATTTGATGTATGTGAACTGCTTTATTCCAAAATTTGAAACGAACCAAGATAGTGGAAGATTACAAAAAAAAAAAAAAAAAAGAAGTTTTATATGAAGCCTTAAAGATTTATTATAATGCTATATTTGTGAAGCTACTTTTTTCTTAAAAATAGCGATGGTCGGAGATAAAGAGTCATCGAGTTCAAGGGCCCCCTTAACCAACCGTATACCACTTATATAATCAATTCAAAGATTTTAAAATTAAATTGAATTATATTTGAGTTGCATTTACAAATGTTTGCAGTTTGTTGAAATTATAAATATTAAATTGAATTATCCTGATCATTTTCTTGCAAATAAAAACAGTGTTTTGCTTTTCCTCAATAAAAAGGGCTTAAAATAATATACTCATTGATAATTTTCAAATCCCAATATGATATATCAACAAGTAACTACATACGCCTTATAACTGTCCATTGCCTCGCTCTGTGGCACAACATCACGTCCTTTTCCCTTTTGCACCCCAAGCAACAAATTTCAAAATGTAGACTCAGCATTTTTGTCTTTGAAATGATTTGCTTATTTAAAAACTACTAAAGATCTTTAAAGAAATTCAACACATTTAAATTTAAAGCTCCAAATTTTACATGATATTTTGCATTTAAATAGCTAAACCATAATAGAAAATAATAGATGCACCAAAAAATATTGATACAATAAAATAATAAGTATTAATTTTGACATGTAAGTCAGTAATTTTATATTGAAAGACATACATGTATGAGAGGCCCACGCCTACTTCCAGCAGAAACAGTAACTAATCCAAAACAAAATTGAGATCATTATATTGATGTTAAGTTTGAAGAGCGTGAAGTGAAATTGTTGGTATCCGTCTAATGATCGCTTCTTACAAAGACATCTTAATAGATTTGCCATGAACTTTCCCCTTTTCGAAAGTGGGATCCAAAAATTGTTACTTGATTGACATATAAACAATAATAACCAAGCAATTTTATTCCTTGCCATTCAGTTACACTTGTCTGTCATGAGCTGACATAGTGGAAGGCGAAAAGGAACGTTAGATCGGTGAAGATCTTCATCCTAATAATCTGGAAGATCTAATGGAAATTTAAAGGAACGTGATAATAACGGGAAATTAAAAAAAATATTCCACTATTTTAACAGAAATCTTCTGTTTCTAATTTGGAGAGATGTAAAGTTTGATACTATAGAGCAATCAAGGATTTTCAGCCTTTTCCTGACCATGTATGGAAGTGCGAGAATTAAAATAAAATCATGGTGATATAGTTTTTAAAAATTGAATTGAAATTTTCAATTTAAAAAGATCAATAAATTCTGCAATTTTTTTTATTAAAAGTGGTTTCGGTTACAATAAAGTCTCTCACTTAATAAATGTATAAATGCTTAAATAAACGACAATATTAATTTTGGCTACAATATCAAATAAAATTTAAGAAAGTAATTATTGCTTATTATTTATAATTTTTAAAGCCCTTCGATTTATATATTAATTATCAGAAAAGTTAATGATTTATAAAATATTTGTGCATATATTCGATATTTTCAAAGAGATCTGGGGAATTTCAAAATTGAAAGCCTAGAAATAATCAATCTGTTCTAGGTTTCAATATAGAAGCTAGTGATTTTTTTCTCCACGAAGAGGTGCTGGTTCATTAACCATCAAAATGAAATAATAATATTGATACATTTTAAAGACTTAAACGCATATATTAAGAAATGTTACTTTCCAAAGCAGATATTTATTTTAAGTGTATTAAATGTAATAAATAATCAATATTTAATTATAGTTTCATCTAGTAAAATGTGAAAACTATCTTTAAGAGAATATTTGTGAGGCTGTCTCATTCAACTCCTATTTACTTTTTTTTTCAAATTAATAATAAATAACGCCTGATTTTACCCAAAAAATTTAATATAGTTCAAGTGCCTATAAAACAATTGAAATAAAGGAAGATAGAAGATTTTTCATATTTAAAAGAATAATCAATTTAATTAATTTGAATCTTAAGCAAATTCTATTAAAAAAAATTTTAGGGTAAGTATCTAAAATTCAGGTTTTCATGATTTTTTCCGGCGATATACTACGAAAAAGATTATTCTATGAAAGCAATTTTGGTAATTGATGCTTAGAGTGTTTCTCGATTATTATACTTAATACATATATTCAATAAGCATATAGTTACTTATTTTTTCACCTTACAAGCATATAAAATTTTCCGTGACATTTTTTTTCTTTCTATTAGGATGATTAAAAGTGGCATACTTTTCAAATTAATTTAATTTTAAATATCTTTGATGATGTCGTGTCCGAGTTTCCACGGAAAGGGGGTGCAGTAGCTTTTAAGGGTAAAGACCCCTGAGCTCCCAGAGGGCAGAAGTCTGACTTCTAGCTCATATGAAGATGACACATAAATTCGCTTGCACAACCCCTTTTTACAGGGGAGCACATTCATACAACTCACCGACAGAACATAGAACAACCACGCCCGAACCTGGACTCGAAACCGGGACACTACGCTACCAATACGCCAGGATGCCGGCTGTAAATATCTTTATTCATATCTTATAACTATTACTGAGGTTATGCCAGTTAAAAGATTTTTTTATCTGATCAGCTTACTCAAAATATTTTTTAAATTTCTATTTTAACGCACTTTCACTGTAATCAGCCTTTCTCTCGGAAGATGCATTTGTTGTAACAATATGATAAATTTGATGACTTATGAGGAATTAACATTTATAACTTTTAACTTATGAAAACATTTGAATAATCGCGGTAAATGTGCGATCTAATGAATGTGCTACAACCACCTCTTTTTGACTTCGCATACTATTCAATACGATCCCCGCATCTAGCGTTCATTCAATCATAATTTCGTTCTATTGAGGAAAGAATGACTTAGCAAGTATTGGGCACTTGAAATTCGCATGTATTTTATGTGTGAAATAAACTTGCCTTTCCAGATGGGGGCACAAAAGTTTTACGAGGATTGATGGTTTCGTTATATCACACCAAAAATGATTTCGGCGATCGTAAAAGCGGGTAGGTACCTCAAGATGGCTGTGAATGGTTGAGGTCTATAAAGAGGACCGTAAAACAACTAATCGAGAACCCTTTACAGTAGGAGGAAGGACGTTTATTTCTTACTCCAATGAATAGATGACTCCTAAGCCTACATCTTTCTGTAGGGGAAGGGATTATATCTTCACGACCACTTGACATTTAAAGGAAGGTGCACCACAATTCATTGCCGATTCTGTCGAAATCTGTTGTGTAATATCAAGCGGACATCAATTTTCTGAGTTTATTTTCTTTGATATCACAGCTTCTGGTTCTCAGGTTATGCACAGTGGCTCGTAAAATGTTATCCCCTTTCTATAGTTCCGTGTCGTAGCCTTTCTAAGCATACATTGCTTAACAGTGATACGATGCAAAAAATTCTGAGATGACATAAAAATTCGGCAAAACGAAAATATAATTAATGCAATAAATAACTCTTAATTTTTGTAAGTTAAATGAACAGTTATTAATTACTACTGTTTATTTATATGATTTTTGTATTTGAATTCATAATATAAAAATTGTAATAAAGTATTAAATGTTAGAGAGTTGTTGCTAATTATCGATCTGATTAGATATATGACATATTTACAGTTCTTTTTTTGGTGCGATGTTGCCAAGATTTTATATTAACAATTTCGTGTTGTTACTTCTAAAGCAGACGTGTCAAATATAAATGTATGAACAAGTAATCGATTGCAATTAGAATCGTTTTCAAACGAATAACTTAAAAAATTTTAAGACATATATATGCTTTGTTTAAACAGCATTTTCTTTTTTTTATTTAAATTTTACTGATATTTAAGAATAAAACATTTATTCTAATATTATGCTTACGTATTAGAGCAAAGATATTCAATTTCTTATATTTTTTGTATCACATTAATAAGAGTCATAAAATCAAACTTGTGGGTAAAAAGCATAAAGACAATTAGAATCCTAAATCAGAATCAATAATGTATAATTAATAATTATTATTTAAATATGTATAATATTCTTTAATAATCATGCGATTACTAAAGAGCCTTCCAATTAAAATACAATGAGCTTAACTGAATAATTTATAACCAAAAAATATTGTAAATTCATATCATTGAATTATATTGGTCAACGAAATTTCTAAACCACAACAAAATGCAAATATACTATATATTGTAAATAATTGGTAACAATGCGTAAAGCCAAATATTAAGATTTATTATTAATACGCATTAACGCTACAATCAAGTCTGTTTCATCCTGTCCAATTTCGGTATACTTGGCTTTATATTAATAACTATCAAGTATCAGTCAGGCTCAAATTGTAATTATACTTTATATTTATTTTTAATTAAAAGGTATTATACGTGGAAAATTATTAAAAAACTTATCCCTATATTATATTATATATATTCATATCCTCATTTTAATTAAGTATTGTTAAAAGTGTTCTGTTTTTTAAAATTCCTTCATGAGATTTCTGTCCCATAAAAAACTTAAATCTTACTTGCATGACAATTTTTAACAAAGTATTCTAGTTTAAGGCTAGTGTCTTTGTAATTATAAGCACCAATTTAAGGGAATGACCAAAATGAATAAACAATTAAAATTTCTGAATAATAAATAGTAAAACAAAATATTAAACAACCTCTATTTAAAAGTCATTTGAGCATTCATTAAATGTTTTGGTGAAAAAACTCTACTACCAAAAGTAGTACAATGTACATCTAATAGTACATTTTATCCTCTAGCGCTATAGTTAAGGACCTTTGCTTTTGAAGTAACAGTAATATTTAATGAGTTTTTATCTAATCGAAATGCATATTTAAACTGAATATTATAAATAGTTTATTTGGTATACTTTTTTCATATTTTGTGTACTTTCTATTAAATTTCTTCATTTTGGCCATTCTTCAGTAATCTAAAGACTACTTTTTCGACTGAAATCTTGGTCAGCATAATATTTGATATTTTTTATTTTAAAGTATTTTTTCTTTCTCTTTAAGGTATTGATTAAAATTTTATATGACTTTCAGCCAAGTAATCATTTTGATTGAAAGAAATAAATGACAAAAATTATATACATTGAAAAATCAAGAGTAAATAAAGCCTCAGTAATTTCAGGTAAATCGTCAAAATAATTATAATCAATGGTATTCCTGATTTTCTATTCTACGATAGTTCTTTATTTATTACAAGTACATTAAAGTTGGAGTACCTGAGTAATACTCAAGCTAATATTATTCAAGTATATGGGTGTATAAGGAGTCTAATTAACCCTCGCATAGGTCTAAACTATATGTTCATGCATTTATTATTCTTTCATTTCAGTGAAATCTGGATCAATCATGAGCTTTAGTGAAATTAAAGTCATCCAAATTAATAATGAAAATGATGAATGTCCTTTAAAACTGCGTAAAGGCTTGCTAAATACAAACCAAGCCGGTATTTAGAAAACTAACAATTGCTCCAATTTCAGCAATCATACAAAAGAGTCGGTCTGCAGCGCATGCCGGCGCCCTCACCTTCATCCATCTTCTGTAAAGCTTACTCTCTCGTCAAAAAACGACCAACGCCAACTGCATGACGAAAGCTCCTGTATAGAGTAAACCTTCCAAAAGCTGGCAGCCACTTGAATAGCCAAGGCAAAAAAGACTTCCCCACTCCAAACAATAGTCAACGCTTTTACACCTTCATAAAGGTAAGTAAGTGAGCAGGAGCTTGGTTGAAGAAAGCTTTGAAAAAGGCAAAGAAAACCCAAGAGCCCAACCAGCCGAAAAACGACAACTGTCCTCTTTGAACAGAATCGGCCTTTGGTCTACTAATAGACTGATTTCACACGACCCCAGATACGAAGGGAGTTCATCGATTCGTGTCGGACACACTGACTGCTTTTTTGCAGTCAAAGTCGAACATCAATAAGTAGGTCCCTCTGTCGCATATTTCATCTGTCAGCAGCTTTTGTTGCTTGACTTTCCTTGTCGCCGTCAATGTAATCTTTTGTGCCAAGGCAGATGCATTTCAGCTATTTCATAGCACCTTAACAGACTCCCAAGCGCCTTGGCCATTTCAAAGAAGAGTCGAAGACGTCTCTATCAATTGCCGATCTTACTTTCTTGTATACGAAATACTTAAAGAGAAAATAATTAAATCGTCAGAAAATTCGAACTCAAGATTTTGACAATTCTACACATTTTAGAATTATCTGTCACCGAAGAAAGTAATTTTGGAAATTATGTCTGCCTATAGACACGATTACTCAAAAGCCCTTTGAGGAAAACAGATGAAATTTAGTTTTGGTTTTTACCCTAAATCTGTAGATTTCTGTCAAATTTTAAGCGAAACCCATTCAGAAGGAGCCTGTCTTATAATCCGAATATTAGGTAGCACAATAACTACAAAACGATGAGAACTAGATCTCTATAAACGAGATAAATATTGATATGTACTTAGAGATTAATTTTGGAACCAAATTTATCATTGGATTAATCGCCTGACGGTCTATACTTTGACACGTACGTAAACACCATATTTCAAAAATGCAATGAGTAAAATATGTGAATTTAATATTCAAAAAATTCAATTTGTGATTTTCTTTCAGCTGGTCTGAAAAAAAATGTCGAAATTACACATTCCCTTTTCTGGTATTTGTGCATTAATCACCAAAGATAGCACTCTAATAAGCTCTTTAGTAATTATTGTTCGGTTAATAATGCAAAAATACATTTTTTTTTCTTTTTTTGCAACAATATACCGGATAGACAATTCCCGCTGATTTCCTTTTTCATTGAACTCGTTTTATTGAGTTAAGAATAGAAATGAATGTATTTTTTAAAAACTTTTTCTCCTTTAAAGCTTACATATTTTAAGAAATTAAGTTAGTAAAAAAACAATATTTGACAAAATTAATATTTTAAGAAAATAAGTCAGTAAAAAAGTAATATTTGACAAATTTAACTTTTTCCACAGCACAAATGTTGAAGAAGTACCCCCCCCCCCCGCCCACCTCAATTTTGTATTCGGGATGGATTTCTTTTACGCTTCTTTAGAAAAACCTTAATAGGAAACATCATAGTTTTTAACACTTACAATTAAGCATGTGAGAATATTTAAATTATTAAATGCAAATAAAAATTCATTGCAAAGACAAAACTATATTTTTAATATCGACCTTTTTTTTAAGCAATTGTCTTTCCGAAATAGTGACATAATTCCTTTCATGGCATGATGTAGTATTAACAATTTTGCGTTTCTGTAAAAATTCGGAATTTTTATAAGATTATATAACTTAGAATTATTTTACAATTGTTTTTAACACCTGGTTTTTGAATATTTGCGACTTCTGAAATTACACTCCACAAAAACGAAGGAATTCTGATTTTAAAAATAACTGCGTATAAAAACAAAGAGAGAGAAAGAGAGGGTGGACATAAAATACTAATAAATTTATCGGTCTAGAAGCACCAATAGTTAAAACTAATAAATGGAAGGAAAGCCATTTCATAATCACGCTATGAAGAGCTGTGATAGATAAGTTCTGTAAAACGATTCAGTAACAAAAGGTGCCAAAAGAAGAGTCTTGGTACAGACTGAAAGGAAAACAGGTCAATAATTACAAAGAACCCGTGAAAATGGATTATTTTAAAATTTCAGAAATGTGCGAGTGCTAAAAAATTGCACACACGGAAATGAATTATTATTTAAAGAAATGATCACAGTATAACTAAACGAGGCAGACACGTTAATGTCTCCGAAGGGGTTAAAGACTTTTTAATTGTTTTATGGTCAAGGAACGTTCTAGATTTAGATAGTTTTGATTTAAATGAAGTTTATTAAAAAATATTGAAGCTCGTTTTCTAACATTTATATAACATAACGCAGATAAAATTATTTTTATTGCACTTTTAAAAAAATGAAATTTATTTTTTAATATAAAGAAGAAAACAAAAGGAGCATTTGAACAAAACCAGCGTAGTTCTCACATACACCTTAATCAAAATTATATTCACCAGAATAACTTTATATTAATAAAATAAATGTGGAACATCGAGTTTGGCTACCAAAAAAGTTAATGAAATACTGTTTAAGGTAATGAAATACTATTTTTGAAGCCTTTTCAAATAATTTAATCCCTTCTTTATGTAAAGTAACATAGCAGTAATAGTCTTTGAATCATACTTAAGCCCTTTTTAGTCTTCTAGTCATTATGATTATCCATTACATTAAACTGCTTCAGAATCATGCTCTTGATTGAAATGCACAGCAATTTAAACAACTGTTATAAAAATACACAGTATTTATGTTATAATGTGATATTATTTTTAGTCATTTTTTGCTAACCCGATCTTTTTTTTTTATGCGACGTAACAAAAGAGCTAAGAGAGAGTTGTCACATTTGAGGAAAACAACTGTACATCTTCAATAAACCTTTCCCAAGACCATTCTTGATTGATCCATGATGTTAAATTGTGACATCATTTGCTGATGAAATGCTCAATTTTTTAGTCAATCGTTAAAAAAAGAGGAAGCAAAAAATTATTTATGATTAATTAATCTGTTTAGTCCTTTTTGTTTTTAATATGACACTATAGAAGAATCAAATGAGAGTAAACGCACTGGATAAAAACAACCGCAAATCTTCTGCAGCTACACCCTTCCCCGTCGAACTATTATGATTATCCGCGATATTTAATAGCTACAGAAATCTTATTTCCTTGTGCTGTTTTCAACATTTTAATCAGTTGTAAATTTATTGAAATACTATTTAAAAATCTTTTTCCGTTAATTTTATCTCTTTTCTTATACAACAAAACAGAAGCAGCAGAAGAAAATAATCGCATTGGAGCAAAACAAAACCATAAATCTTCTTCCAATCCCCCTCAACTATTTATGATTATCCGGCATGTTAAACTGCAGCAGAATCATCATCCACAAGTGAAATATACAGCATTGAAATAGGCTCTTAAAGAAGCTAGTTCTTAAACGGTTTTCGAAAGACTATTAAAACGCGAGTCCATATGGAATGGGGCTCCTATCTCAGTATCTAGTTGGAAGATGTAGGCTTGGAATTGATAAGGCAAGGGGTGTCTTGTTTCTTCCAGTTAGGATGGAATGGGATCCGATAACTTGTTCCAAACGTTTCCCCACTTTCCTTTTTTCTTTTGCTCTGCTTCCGTGTTCTGGTTCCGGTTATCTCAGCAGAGGGTGATATTTAAGTGATAAGGTGATTACGGTGATGGTCCGTAATGTGGAAATAATTGTCGTTACTGCACCTTGCGGTTATATCGAAACTTCACCTCTTATGTTTTATCTGAGTGTAAATGACTCTCATTATATATCGCCGGAGCTCCGAACGGCCTTTCTTCAAGATACTTTAAAGCGAGCGACGTAAAAGTTATATTAGGATGATATGGAATTTGTTACTCACTGTTTTATTTCTTTTAGTGTCTTCTCATGGTTGGACAATAAATATAAAACTAGTTTGAGATCGAAACAAATAAGATATCCTGTAGCTCTGTTTCACATTTTGTCTCTGAAATTTAATAATCAGCCATTTTATTTCGTAAAAAATTTCTGAAAAAACTTCTGGGAATTTCAGTTAAAGATGGAACTTAGTTTATAAACTGTGTGTAGGTTTAATTGTTTAAATTTTCTTGATCTAATGACAAATGTTTTTGGAAATAAATAGAACTCTTTCGCATTTCAGTGAGGCTCAATTCCAGGGCTATTTGGAATCTGCAATAAAACTATGGAAGAATAAAAATATAAGAAGTGAACTAAGAATAAGGAAAATGGAACGTGTTTTACTGCCATACTATCCATGTTGATATACTATTCTAACATTTTCAAAATATATTAACTGATTGATTAATTTTATTTCTAAGTGTAATCATTATATAGTGAATCTGAGAAAAAAAATTTCTATTTCACAATATTTATTATAATGAATTAAGACTAATAATAAAAAATTAGAAAACAATTAAAATTTAAAAAATACAGCTATTATTAAACTAATGTGTGTCTTTAAAAATCACTTTGTTTTTATTAAAATTTTGTATGCGAGGAAATGTTGTTTCCAGGGTTTTATTCTAATTTTTCTTTAAAAAAGTTTTAATTTATGGAAATGAGTGAAAGCTCATAATGACGAATGATTTAACTTTCTTATCGATTTAAATTTGGCATTATAACAATATTCCCCTGTATTCCTTTTTTACTTCTTCATAAATGGCTTTGAGAATGAGTTATCTTTTGTTATCGTTTAATACATTTTGCAATTATTCATATTTATTGCTATTAATAATAAAAAAGTATACATCTTTTCGATTTTCCTTCGAGAACTTGTATTATACTGCGTCTGAATATATATTTTCCTATCGTCTTTTTTAAATGCATCTTTGTAGGAATATAAATGCATTTTGATCATTTAGTCGCTTCGTCAAGATTTTATTCTGCAAAGAACAACAATCTAAGCGTCGTTAGTTTTACTTGAGAGAACGATTCTGAATTACACACTGAACTTGAACTTGAAGTTGCCATAATAACACTTGAAGTTCACATAATGGGAATTTTAAAAAATCTATTTCTATTAAGAAAAGTTTAACAAGTTAAATTAAACTTTTATTGATGCATTCAAACAACCACATTCGTTGATCATATTTTTGTATCTCGAGCGAATTTTTATTGGTTTTATGTCGAACAAAACAGCATTTACTATTAATAATGTTTTAAAATTTTAATCACTTAACGCTAAGTTTCATAAAAATCGTGCTTTAAAAAATTGTTAGGGATTTCTGTAAAAGAGAATTCTTTAACTTATAGAAGCCTTCTCCAAATTTCTAAATTTGTTTTTCATATTGTTTAATATAACACTCTTAAACTTTCCATAGACGTATCCACAAAAGAAGTCCTATTAAGTCCAATCCAAAAGTATCTAATAAGAAGAATATATGTGTGTGTGTGTTCCGCATCTCACCAGCTAGAATATAATTTATCAAAGCAGGAAGTTATGAGCAATAAGACATTTTTAATGATTGAATAGATGTGAATTATTTTTATTTTTTAAGAGATAGTATATAACATCTGCGCAGAAGCAGATGAAATCAATTTATGGGAAACATTTTTTGTTTTATTAGGACATCTTACAGCTGCTTCTAGATTGGATTGGATTGGATTTTGGATTTAAAGGCGCAAGAGCCAGAACTGACTATACTGCCCCAGACATACGGTTAGCTGCTTCTGGAAGAATGCCGGAAGGGCATGAATATAAACATCAGTGAAATTGAGTACTTTTTGTATTCCTAGTGTATTTTATATTAATACTAAAGCTTCTTTTTATTGAATTTCGGTTGTCGCTTTAGAATAAATTTCGTGTGGGAAAATGAATTACTGCTTTTTTCAAAAGCAATTACAATAAAAATTTTCGTAATTATAGCTTCTTCAAATATAACTTTAAAATATAATTCAGATAATCTGGTAGAATTCTGAGAATGTAAGATTTGAAGACTTCCTAAGGGTATAGAAGAAAAAAATATCTTCAACTGAATAAAACAAACCTCAAATGATTCTGGATTAGAGTAATTGAAATTCTTGAAACACTGATCTATATTATACATTATAATTGGTTATTTTCTTTTTCCAAATATCTGTTAAACTCATAATAAAAACCCATCTCAATTTGTAGCGATTCTTCTGTTGGCTGAAAAATAAACTGCTCTAGTTTAGCAGTTTAATAGTAATCAATAATAACTTTTACAAGGTGTCAAAAATTTTTTAAGAGTTATATTTACATAAAATTTTTATGAAATATGAGAAGCTTCTTTAGCGAGAAGTTCTGTTAACGATTTGTTTAATTGCACATTAATATTCCTTTAATATATCGGTGATGCAACGATGAGCGAAGGTAAACAGGGTGTAATTGCTCCAAAACAGTATAAATTTATCCTTAAAAAACCCCACAAATTTGTGCTTTAGTGTTACTTTATGAAATCAAGTATGACGAAAACGGAGGGAGTGAAAGAAGGGGGGAGACCCACCATACACATTTGCATTTTGCCTTTTTAAATTTGGGACGAAAAGAATCATATTATGCATCCAGCGACTTATCTTCGTAAAGACATTGTTGTATATTTATACTATTTTAATACATGAATTTTCGCAAGCATTATTTACACATAATTTTTTGATAATCACAGAGAAAATATCCCAACCCGGAGTGATTTAAATGACTTTCATCTCAATAGCAACCGAGGTCTTAAGGGCAACGAGAGAAACAGTCATATTCACCCCCAAATCTAAAGCTCTCCTGTTAGAGGTATTAAAGCGGAAGTAACTCGACCCCACAACAGTATTACACTTTCGACAGAAGAAGGAACTACTAGTTTATATGGCATCTTTCCATCTTCAAACCTGTGTTATTTTTTTTTTTTTTTTTTCATTAATGTCAAATTTTCCGGGTGCTCCCTTTTCGTAGTTCTGTTGTTGCAGCATTTCATTAAAATTTTAAAATTATATTTTCAGTGGAGTCAGATGTTGCATAAAGAGTGAAAAACTGTCGTAAATAAATGAAATGAAATTTTGCAATTGAACTTTCTGAGACATTTTATTTATCAATTTTATTTATTTATGATTATGCAACGTAATCAATTGTCAAAGTAGATTCAATCATTACGCTTATTTATTTTTAAACAAACAAGCTCCGCCATTTCTTTTTTAGAAAATGCTTTATATTTATTTTTAGAGGGGGAAAGTGGAGTTCATTACTGAGAGACCAGCATTTCGGTTCATTTTTCTTTGCATAAACCACATTTTCTCCACATGGAAGAAAGAGTAACATATTCTTTAATTAGAAACCAACTCTTATTTAATTAGCAACCTAAATCCTTCGTTAATTTTTCTTTGCGTAAATCGCATCTCACCAGCAAACATATGATCTATGTAAAATCCGACAAGAAATGAAAGGGCAAAACAGATCCCTTTTCCCCACGCCATTCATCTAAACACCTCTGTAAAAAAGAGGATCATAGATTGTAGCATTGGCCGTAGAAAAAGCCACCAAGGGTGAATGCTGTTATTCATTTTTCTATCCCATCGCTGCGGAATCCATAAATTATTCCCGTCTTCGGGTCTTATCAAACCCCTTTCTCCCTACCCGCCCCTCACACCCTGAGGGTTAAAAACATTAGAGGATGCTGCTCACTATAATTAAGAGAGACTTAAGTGCCCTTGTCACTTTGAAGAGGAAGTGACGTTTGGCGAACATTTATCGTCGCCAAATGGGTCTCAACTATTTAAATTCCTCCCTGAGCGTAACTATGAGTAGTCATTTAATGATCATTAACGAAAATGAAAAGAGGGCAACCTCTGGCCGCAGGTCTAAAACGCCGATTAAAATTATGAATTGCTGTTCATTGTAAATGAAATTGAAAAATTTAAACTTCTTTAAATGCCTAACCGAATTGAATTTTAGAATTTGATTGTTTTTAACGGGACAGCAATATTTCGTAGTTTATAACTTTTTTAAAATCTGTTTTGAATGGATCCTAAAGTAATAGGATGTTTGTGAATTTCTGTTATTGCAAACATTATTTTTTTAGTTATATTAAAAGTAATTTTTTCCAAAATTGTTGGTATTCTAATAGTATTCGAAATACCTAGAAAGGATACAAATTTTCATTTTATAACTTTGTAATAAGCAGCGAAATAATGTATAAAATTTTTCAACTAATTAATGAGAATCAATCGAAAGCTATAAAAAAAGAAAGATATGAAAATTTACTTTAAATATTTTATTCATTAATTTCTCGTATTCGATGCCGGAAATATAGGGCATTTGATAAAATAAATTTTAAAAAATTTAAACTGTTTCTAGAGATATAAGAATCCCCCTCCCCCCCCAAAAAATCTATGGAAACTATGTGTTTATTATTTTTAACCTCTTTGTAGCAATTTAAGTCAAACAGAATGCAAACAAATTGTAAATATTTGTTCACATATGCAAAAAAAAAAAGTTAATTCTGCAATCATTTTAAGAACTTCCTTAGTAAATTTCAGAGAACTTTACTAACTTGTTCTCTTTAATTTCCTCATTTCCTGGGGATTTTGAAAAAGTAAATAAAGGCTCATGAGGATAAATTTACTCACGCACACTCTTTCTCGAGAATTGAATGCATAGGCCAATTGAGTTTAAAGGAGCAGAGGCAATAATGTTAGGAAATAAATTTTGTTTAAAGTCTTAAAATATTTTTAAGCTTTCAATTACTTTGTTATTATAATCAATTTTCTATTATCTTTTCTTTTTGATATTTAAAGCTTTTTTCAGTCATTTTTAGAAAAAGATTATAAATCATTGATAGCATTTAATAATTCTTTTGGCAAGAATACAAAGGAATTGACTAAGTAATTAGGTATATAATATCGGAATCAATTCCATGTTTCGTTTGAAGCTAAAATTTTTGAATTTAAAAGCCTTAAATTCAGTTTCAATTTATGCTATTTAATAGAGAGAAACAAATTAAAAGAGCAAACATTTTACTGATAGAGATATTGTGATAAATGCCTTCAGATTGTTGACGTTGCCATTGTTGAATTCTGCAGTACACGGAATAAATTTTAAATCCAATCAACTCAACGTAAATGTTGATATGCTTCTCTTAATTTTAATGTCTAATTGAATTTATATTAAAGATTTCTGAGATCAACAAATCCATTCTTGTAAGAAAGCTTACAACCACCTTTTATATTAAGCAAACTGTCCCATTTCAGCTTCAAATAATCAAAATGAAACATAATTAAAAATAATCTTTAAAAAAGTTAGAATTAAAAGATGATACGATTATAGAAATTACGCTTCCTCACAATATTTCTTTCGATACCAATAAAAATTTAAAGTTGAAGAATTCTGTCAATGTGAAATATCCTTATAAGAAAATAGCCAAATACTTTGTTGATTAAGTACTTCGAATAGTTAGAATGAGACTCAACTAAGAGAAAGTTTTAAAAATATTAGAATTAAAGGATGACATGGTTATAGAAATTACGCTTTCACACAATATTTCTTTTGAGGCCAATTAAAAATCAAAGTCAAGGAATTGTACCAGTGTGAAACCCATCCGTATACGAAATTAGCCAACCACCTTTTGTACCAAGCGAAATGAATCTTTCTCGTAGTTTCATGTCCAATTAAATTCAGATTAAAGATTTCTGACATCAACAAATCCATTCTTATACGAAATTTATCAACAATCTTTTTGATTTAGCAAACTGACTTGTCTCTGCTTCGAATAATCCATGTGAAACATAACTAAAAAATTAAAAAAGTAGTTAGAATTAAATGATTATAATGGTTACAGAAATGACATTTTCGCACAATATTTCTTTCGATCCCAATTAAAAACCAAAGTCGAAGAATTCTGCCAATGTAAAATCCATTCTCATACGAAAATAGCCAACCACCTTTTGCACCAAGCGAATTGAAACGCCTCTGTTTCAAACAATCGAAGCGAGGCCCATTTGAAAGGCGTTTAAAGGCTCGTTACAAAAATCTGCCCCTTTCTACCATCTCCCGAAATAAATATTTCGAAGACGAGAACAGTTTGCGCTGAGATTTATCGAGTTGTTTCAGCTAGCGAACATTTTTCGCTGCTCTCTGACGACATTTACTGACAGTGTAAAAGCAAACGAGTCGTTATTGCAACGGTATCGAATCCGAAATAAATAACGGTTTCGTTTCAGTCTCGTCAATTCCGTTCGGAAGTGGGCCCTCATTCTTTTTCGAGCTCGACAGGGACCCCATTCCCTCAGGTTCGATAATTCCCGTTTATTACGAGCGCTACCGGCACCTCATTTCCATCCTCTGATCGCAATCTTGGCAGCGACTGGGACCCTATCGCTGTCATTCCCGGCCGGAAACGGCCCACAAGGGGTGACGTACGTCTCTCCCCCACTTGCCTCGACTGCGAAAAACACGTCATTCGATCAATAGGCATGGGCCAACGTGTAAAAACACGGAATGCACAGGGGCCACATTTTTTCTATGCCTTTCAAGTAGGGCTTCGCGCGCTCGCAACCCCTTCCAAGAGGAAAATCTCTTTTTCGCGATCCAGTTTAGTTCGAAAAGATTTGGGGCGATTCCGAAATTGGAAAATAACAGCAACAAATATTAACTCCTTTTTAATGAAAACGGATGAGATCTGTATAGTATTTAAAAAAATTACCTACTTAGATGCACCTACTGTTTTTCCTTACATATTCTGGTGAATCTGGAAAGAAAAAAAAAGTACTTCTTGTAAAAATGTTTACTACTCCAAAATTGTTCTGTGAGGACTAAGTTTGAGTCGCAATTCAAAGGTTAAGAAGATCTATGTAGAGTAATATAGAATTTCTACTCTCCCCCTTCCCCCGCGTCTTTTTTTACTGTAAAAAGCATACCGAGATCACCTCTAGACAAGAAAATATTTTTCATAAATCCGGATCTGAGTATAAGTAACCAGGTCAATAAAATATTAATTACTCACACGCACACAAGCGGAGAGAAGCGAATTCTTCAGAACTTTTTACTGAGATCTCTAATAAAAGGTTATGCACCCTCTCTTCACATTAAACTGTGGGCCTTGGTCAAGGTCATGAAAGCAACGAGTGCTCTGATTTTTATTTTCTGATTTCCACGCATAATCTGTAGCATAGTAAGTGGAGGTGATAACGGGAATAGTAATAGTAATTGGGATTAGTAATGATGTTAGTAGTAATTACGAAATATCGATATTTGAGGTGTTTCTTTTTTTATGGGGGGAGGGTGAGATTAATCACTGTCATACGGTGAATACACAAGTACTGGAAAATCGAGTATATATTTAGGACAGATTTTTCCTACAGATTGGAAAAAAAATTTGGCATAAAGCTACACTTACAGTCACAAGATCCCATATCTAATTTCCTTTATTTAAAACAACGCCGTTTTTGAGTTATTGCCTTTACATACCTACAAAAGTGCAGACATACAGACTGTCAAAATTATAACGGACTTGATTCAAAACCTTATACGTATCTAAATTCTTGATGGCACATCTCTATGCCAAATTTTGTTCCTGTTGTTCATTTTGTTTGTAGTTATTGTGATAACTTGTTTTCGAATAACCTTCCTCCTAGTGGATTTATTCTAAAATTTGATAGAAATCAAACTTGCTTGTTTCTTATCAAATTTGGTATTACGTACCTATTCCAAATTTCATCCGTCGAGCTGAAACCGTTTTTGTATTATCGTATTCAGAGATAAGTATAATTCCAATGATTCTATATTTATTTCTTAATCACTTGCGCAGAAAACTAATTGGACCAACGCTTATATGAATTCACCAAGAACAATTCCATATTGTTACAGGAATTTCTCCCTACAGGATTAAAAGCATTATCTTAGAAGACAGTTATTAATACTATTAAAATAGAGATAAGAATAAGAACAACGGAATTAAGTCATATTAAGATGTTGTGATAAAGTCACACAATTTGTCCCCGAAATATCCAACTGAGTGCTTTGATATGATGTTCTTGTTTCTCATGCCATAGATATGATGGATTCTAAAAACAGCAAGGCTTGGTTTATTATTTATCTTATGAGTCTGAACTGACTCCACTAAAGAACTTTATCTCTTATTTTGTAGAATTGGATGCCATGCAATAGAATCTGGAATGTTATCTCCTTCTTATACATCTTTGTTGTTTTGCTGGTGAGTTACATTATTTTGTATTAATACAAAAATGTTTTATATTTCCATATACTGCTAAATAAAAAAATAAATACTGCGGTAGCCTGGTTGGTAGAGCGTCAGTCCCGTAATTGAAAAGTGGCGAGTTCTGTCCTCATCTCTGCCAAAGACAGCTGGATTGTTTAATGGTAGATGGGGCAAGTTAAATATGTCGTGACAGCAAAGTCCTCCAAGTTCCCATAACAAATTATACCTCTGGGGGTACTGAATAAGGGATGAGTCGGTCTCTGATTTGGATCTAAATTCTGACTTGCGGATGGATGAATGAGTTCGGCCACCCCCTAAATTGGGTTTTGTCGTGTGAGTTCTAGCAAAGTCGTACTTTCACCTTAATGGTGCTCGTTAACAACGAAAGGCGCCCACTTCTGCCTTAATTCGAAAGAGCTCCGCTCATTCGGGCTTGGTATAACCAAGTGGCATTAGACCCACCACCACCATAAAAAATAGGCATTTTCTCCACCATTGATTATTTTATCACTTTACTATCGAAATATATAGTACATTGAACTTGACTGACGCGAACCTTTTTAACTAGAATCGTTGGTTAATTCGTTTTTTTTTTCTGATATCATGGACATCCTATATACATAATTTGAATTTTATTTATATTTTTGTACTTTATGCCCTTAATAACAATGTCTAATCTATTTAGGATTTTTAATTCACTAGATGACTTTATTATCTTTATTCAATCCATAACACATATTTTTTTCTTTAATAATAAACAGAATCACATTGTTAATTTTGAAGTTTTTATGTGAAATCATTATTCTCAAACTGCTTTGTTTTGCTTTTTTATTGAAATTATATAAGCAATTATAGAAATCCTCACAATTTTTTAAAATATAGTAATTTTTTATTTATTCACAGCAACTACTTATTGTTTATTTGAAAATTCATGTTGTTTTTATTTTTAGACCCGTTTTTTAAAAAAATTCAATTTTCGAATAAATCAATTATTTTATTGCGGCTTATTAAATTAATTTTTTATTGCGGCTCCGTTATCTTCGAAGTATCCAAGTCTCACTGTATTTTGTTTTTCTAATTTATCCTTTTAACCAAATAGCCTGAACTTATGAGTTAACAACAGCAATTATCAAATTGTTAATAAGACCAAACGCTTAGTAGAAACGAGTAAAAGAGTTTTAAAGTTTTTCCAAGCTGGCAATCGAAAAAAATAAAATTCAGTCAAAATAAACTCAAAATAGGGAAATGACAGAAATGGCTGCGTTTTTTTGTAAGAATATTTAAAATAAAATAATTTCAAGATTTCTTTTAAGCCTAGAAAAAGAAAAATTGTCTGATATTTTAATAAGAAATTATAATAACAATATTAAAATTACTGGAAAGCATTTCACACAGAAGAGTAAACATTCATATGCCACCTTAAATTAAATAAATAATTAAATGTATACCCTTCACACTACTTTTGCAATGATTTAATAGCCATGTAAATTTATAAGCCGAAAATAGACTCATGCCGTTAAAGAATCGACATTTTCTCCTAATTAATTGGAAAGGCTGAAGACGTCCTAATTTATTAATGAGCTCCAATTTATTCCATCTGCTTCAAGTGCCTATTTCCTCGGGTACTAGCAATACCACCCCTTGAGTAAAGCATTCGCCAAAAGGAGCGAAGTGTGGAAGTAAAGTAGAAAACGGCGCGTGGGACATTTCCTCTGGCGGCCGCTCCCCTAATGCGTGCCTATGCAAAGCAGCTTCCCGGCCCGGATTGACTAAGCCTTTGCTTCGGGTGTTTTCTCTCGAGATCTCTACGCTGCGATCATCACATAACCATTTATAATGTCATCCAAATCCCTTGGCGACAGATCCCAAAGGCTCCGTTAACCCGTTGTCGCCGCACAGCGCAAAAACCTCGGCATCTCATCAAGCGCTCGCGTTTCTGGGACGTTGAAAAAAATATGTAAATAAATAAGAAGACGACAGGGCCTGACTCTTCTTAGTACTCAAAGACAAGAATAAAATTGATATTTTTTGGAGCCTTTGACTTCAGAGAGGAAGTTGAGGGAAGTTTATGATGCAGAGCTGATTGATAACTTTTGAATTCGGAATGATCTTGCAAGTATCGACGACTCGGAAAATACGACCTTAGGGAATATTTGGAAGGCAATTATGAAAGTCCGATTTTAAGAAGGGAGCAGGAACAAACATCTTCCCGGCTGCTTCTCGATAGCTCCGTGGGCGGCTCAAAACAAAAGGAGTGGCATCGTTAAAGGGGAATCTCATTTAAATCAAGATAATGAAGTTGCCTCCCTAATTCCTCACTGTTGACTAGTTTCGGCTGTTTTTAGTACAACAACACATTTAATTAGTTGTAATATTAAGTAAATAGCCATCTCAGCAGAACCAATTGTATAAGAAATAGTTGATAGGGCAATTATGATAAACCGATTTTAAGAATTGCACAGAATTCACAGAGAAAAACATCTTGTCTTGCGTCTTTATTACCTACATTGGTGATTGAACAATCAAAGCAAAAATGAGAGTTAATTTATGTTATTCATAGAGGGAAATCGTATTAGAAAGCAGGTACCCGAATGGTCTTGTTTAATTTGTGACAGTTTTATCGACTGTGACGTCTCAATCGGTTCAATTGCATAAAGAATAATTGGTAGGCAATTATGATAATCCGATCTTAAGAACTTCTTGTCTTACGTTCTTATTGCTCCCAATGATGATTCAGCAGTCAAAGTAATTGATTTTTGATTTTTTGAGTAATTTGAGCAATTGATTTTTGATTGAAAGTCAGTTGATATTGTTTATAGAAATGAATCACGTTGCAATACATGTAATCAGGTTTTTTTATTATTTTTTTATTTTTGACAGATTTATCAACTGTGATGTCTCAGTTGAATCAATTACATAAAGAATAGTTGGTAGGCAATCATGATACTCAGATTTTAAATGTCCCAGAGAAAAAAGAAAGAAACAGCTTCTTGTCTTGCGTCATTATTGCTCCCATTGGTTAGAGAACAGTCAAAGCATAATAATGGTTAATTCGTGTTGTTTATAGAAGGGGATCGCCTTATAAAGCAAGTAATCGAATTTTCTATTTAAATTTGTGTTAATTTTATCCACTCTGAAGTCTCAGTTGGATCAATTGCATAAAAAATAGTTAGTAGGCAATCATTATACTGCAGTTTTAAGTATGTCTCAGAGAACACAAAGAGAAACATCTCCCTGGCTTACTCCTTTATTGCTTCCATTGGCGAAAGAGCTCAAAGTTAAAAGGAAAGTTAATGACGATTATTTCTAGTGGTGATTCGCATTACAAAGCAGACACCAAAATGTTTTTTAGGATTTATTACAGTTTTATCTACTTTATGTGCCAACTATAGGCTCATTACGAAGATATAGATGTTACTAAGTACGTTTGGATAAGTCTATAATTAATCGCATATTTTTCAAGCGTTTTTAATGGAATATTTAAGCAATCGTTTGATTTAAAACAGTTTTATTTTTCATTAATTATTTTCTTGGACATTAAATTACAGTCTGATTTTGCTAAATGCTTTTAACTACAAAATGGCCTTAGGCATAAACAATGACACGAAGGTTAGGTTTTTATTTTGACTAAGAGTAATATTCGTATTCTATTATTCAAGAACGATATAAAAGCGCTGGTTTCAAAATAACTAAAATTTGCTGTGCATCAAATTGAATAAAATCAGTATAACCAATAATGAATTTTAAAAGAAAATTGATCTTTTTCGCATAATTATATCACACAAAAAATTTCTTAAAAGAAATTTGTGTACTGAAATCTATTTTTTACCAATCTTGTAGAGTCCTTAAACAGATCACTTTCAGTTGTCTTTAAAATAATAAGCAATGATTTGATTCCTAAAAACAAAAAAAAAAGATATATTTATCATCACTTTTTTCATTTATACATGATCTGATATAGACCTCGTTGTAGAATTCTGTATGGGTTGGAAAAATTCTACCCATTAGGAGTCCTTCATCAAGAATTCTTTATGAGTAAAATTTATTTATTATAATAGGATTTTCTGCCACATTCAATAAGATTTAGTTGCATCTAATCAGGTGATATGTAAGATATGTTGATTATCTTAAAAGGAGAGGAGAAAATTAGAAAAATCGGGCTCAAAGAATCGAAAGAAATTTTTAGCTAGAAATTTATATTTAGTGTTAATTTTGTATATAATGGGAATTTAAAATAGGGAGACATGAAAGAATCTCTTATTATTTCTCTTACCCAAGGCAATGTTTTATAGTCAGTTTTTAAGGGAAAACTATAATTTACGCTCCCATCAAGCAGTAATTCTTCATCAATACAAAGCAATCATTTGCCGAATTTACCTTATATTCATCATTTTGAAATTTTGGTAAAACTTTAATTTACATTCCTTCTATATCACCACATTTTTACCACTTTGGTATCCCGCATTTATTTTAGTGACAATGAAATGAGTAATATTGTATATCTAATATATCTAATTGTATTGTATATCTAATTCTATTGTAATATAATTGTATATCTAAAAATATTTATGGATTGTGGAAAGCTGTAGAAGAGGAGTGAAAAAAAATTCCATTGATTTTACAAGTACCAAAATTATTATAGAAATTTAGATGCTGAATTGTAGTTATGAAAAAGAGTAATCAAATACAATATTTAAATTAAAATAATTTTATGTGAAAGCTTGATTTGTTTAAAATCAAAATGATTCAACAAAATTAATTTTGAATTAATTGAAGACTCATAAACAAAAAATATACTCTTTTATTTTCACAATCGATGCCTGGATGCTTCTTTATTTGCCCCCCCCCCCTTCTTTATTTTGCTTCAAGTTGAAGGGGACATGATGCCTCGGTGACTGTGCAGTTAATATTCCTGGAAATGACAATCCGATTAGACCTTTGTCTTAGTGACTGTTGTAATTTTTAATTAATTTTTTATCCCCTTTACGTATTCTGAATTATCAATCTTTTTTTGCAAGTCTATTTCATTCAAGTAAATAAAAAGAAAACATTAGTGTTCTCAATATATGAGTTTGAAGAACATTCTAGTGACATCATTGATCTTTAAATGACTCCTAAATATGGAATACATGCTACTGAAACAGTCTTGAAATAATCGAACTGCAAGAATAGGAGTATGTTTTCCATGAGATGACGTCATATAAAATAGTGAATATATAGATATAAGAAAGGCAATTTGTTATCACAAACTTAAACAAGAAGTCTTTTTATTTTTGCAGGTTCATTTTAATCTTGCTTTCCTTTTTTACATTAAGAAACTTATAGATCATTCAGTTATTTGTTTTGTTTGCTAATAATCAATATAACTTCTTTTAAAAGTAAGAAAAGGGAAAGCTTCCCTTTTTGCAGATGTTACATTTCCGATTCATTTTTTATTTATTAGATCTGTTTGTCTCAGGATTTATTTTCTATTCTTCCGTAAATGACTTATTGCCTACGCCATTAAGTTTAAAACGTTGTTGCATCCGGTACTTCAAAAATTTAGTCAAAAAAATCTTAGATATACAAGACCTATTGGCCCCCAAGAGATATTTTTTCTACAGTGGAGAAAAAAGACTTTCGAACAAAGTGTTTTATCAGCTCAATTTACCAAAAACTTCTTTCTTAAAAATACAATATATTCTGAAATATATTGTTTAATATGCGATAATGAGCCACATTTTCCAAGACCATTGCAAAGAATTATAAATTCTTCATTATGAACGCACAAAAAAAAGTCCTACAGTAAAAACAAAAGGAAATCGAAAACGATGAAAAAACTAGTGGAAAACTATTTTTCCTCAACAAGAATTGCTTCGACTAATTTTTAAGAAGTTTTACAGCAAAGAAAAATAAATTAAATTTCACGGCGAATTGACATTTCTCCCTCCCCTTCTCCAAGAATGAGATATCCTTCGATCTACAACCCACCTGCTCCTTTTTTGGACAATCAGCGTAGCGATAGACATCACCAACTTGATGATGGTTCCCCAGAAGCATTTTCTATCTTTTTAAGTAAAAATAAACCGCACCTGTATTCGTATATTTTTTTATGATGAAGTTATTTTGAATTGTTGCTCACTTTCTTTTCCTTCTTTTGTTTTTTGCTATCCGTTTGAATGAGTCCTGCAATTTCCGACTGAGTCAAAACCTATAATTAAATATAAAGCGAAAGAGTATTGAAGAACAGATTTTTAGGATCTCTAAAATCAAATAATTCTTTAGGGGGAAAAAGAAAAAAAAAAAGAGCCCTTATAACAGAATTCCTCGTTTTTTATGAATGTATCATGACATTATCTATTTAAAGGGGGGGGGGACTGATTTTAAAATCTGATTCTCCTGGAAGATTTGATTCTGGGTATTTTAAGACTGTTGTAGGTGCCCTTGGCATTCTTCTTTGAATTTAGCATACATTTTTGAATTGCTGCATTGGCGGAAAAATTCGCAAACATGTGGAAAATAATTAATTTTTTTAAAAAGTATTCAACTGTTGAAACCAGGGTAAGAATATGCTAATCCAAAACGGAAAGGCCCTGTAATTTCAAAAAGCATTATGTTAACACATAAGGGTTACTTAATAAATGTAACGGTAATAATTGCTTAAAATTCTAACATCAAAGAAAGGAGAAATAAAATTTAACAAGAATCATAAGAAAAAAAAGTCACGAATGAAAGTGATTTGGGAAACTTAATAGTAAAATTCAAGCTTAAATATTAAAACTTTTAAAGTATTAGAATGTTCACTGAAGCATTCTGAAACTCGCACCATAGTATTCTAATAGTGACCATAGCCATTCGCAGTAAGTAATAAAGATAATTCATGTGTCGGGTTCGAAGACATTTTATAAATAGGGATCATTTATAATTTTTTATAGTTATATTCTGGATTCATAAGTATTGTAATTAGACAAAATTATACGAAAATAATGAGCCCGAACGGTATTTAAATTTTATTATTATTATATTAATGTTGCCAATGGATTCAATTCATGTCGAGGATATGTGGCATCAATTAAAGCTAGAAATTCCTTATTCATCTTGCAACAACAAAAGTTTATATGTTTTTATTTAGGCCAAGAATCGCAAATTATAGATCCATTTCCAAAGAAAATTCGTGATTCTATGTGCTTCCTGTAAATTTTGCATCGTAAATCAAGAGTATATTCAATGACATGGCAAGGAAATTTGAAGCATCTGGTTTCAACAAAGATGTCGTCTTAGATATCTGATCACAGTTTAATTTTTGTCCCAAAATAACCTTCATATTGCTCGCCAGCGTTTCGAGAATATCATTTCAAACTGTATGTGATACAGAACAGGAATAAGCTATTTAGGAGACTTTGCAAGGATACAGCCCCTTTACAGCCCCTTTTACTTCAGAAACTAGGTAGGGTTACATAGATTTTAATTCTATCGCTATGTAAACAGTTTTAAGTAATAGTACTACAAGCAAAAAAAAAAAAAAAAAAAAAACCTGATTGTTCTTTATTTTTAAGAAACTTGATTTTATTTTCTTATGCATAGAAAATATTAATCCAAGTATTTAAAAAAATTGGTCGTAAAATATTGCGATTTTTTAAAATCAAGAGTTTGCTAGGGCTACTGTTTTGTGTGGCAATCATCCAATTAAAAAAATTATTTACCTGTTTAAATAATCCAAAGAATAATATTCTGAAATTTAAACGATTTTTTAAAATTTTAGTTAGAATGAGTGAGAACTCAAAAACTAAGTTAATCAAATAACATACAAAATTAAGTAGTTATAAAAAATCCACAAAATAATCTAGGCACTTACCTATTTGATAATCCAGTCATGGCAGTACAGCCATTTTTTTCTCTAATCATAGTAAGACGGAAAGTCTCATGAATTTAATTTAATTTTAAAGTTAATCTCTGAATTTTTTTTGTTTATTTCCTTTTACACAAAATATCAGTAAATAGAAACAGAACTATTTATTGAGTTCATAAAAATTGTTTGTAAAACATACAATATATGTTCAGAATGGAGTTAGGATATTCTAAGGTGATTTGTGAATTTTTCGAGTCAATTTTATTTTTGTATCCATTGCTCATTTTCATGGGAAAAAGTTTCTGATATCCCAATGTTTCTAAAGATCCCCAACTGGATGTTAAATAAAATGTGAATTTTCAATTTCATTAGCCATGACGACATGTAAATTGTCGGGAAAATTAAAGTACTAAACTCATGGCGTAATAATAAAAAAATATTAGAAAAGTATTTGCTCTATTTAAAGCTTTATATAAAACTTTGAAGTGTTTAAATGTGAAACTACGCGCATTTAAATTGAAAAAATTTATGCGAACAAAGAGAAATCGCCAATAACATTAAAACGGCTTCTATTCTAGGAAAAATAATCTTTTCTCCAAATTTCTTTTAGAATTATATATTCAAGTATAAAAATAGTTAAAATCGTCTGCTATGAACTATTATTTTGTTATTTACTTTTTTCTAGAACATCTGCTTAGACAGTTGACAGTTTCATCACTATTTTTTTGCACCTACTGTTTGACTGTCTATCTTCTGCGCTTATTAAAAGTATTACTTAAGCCTTTTAAAAAATGCTTACTTGAAAAAAACAACTTAAAATTATTTCAATTTTACCTAAAACAAAATGTTTTTCCTTAATATGATTGTATAAACAAAATAAAGCAAAATATATAGTAAGCAACGTCAAAACTTGAATATTCTTCACATGACTTATTGCCTTTAAGGGGCTTATTTTACTTTCAGTGGCATGAATCTATATTGACGACGTTAATAATATTCTACAAAATATTATTCTGGAAGGGGAATTCGGTGATAACTTAAGCATTTTTGAGACACTTTTAAGGTGAATAAATGAACCCTGAATTTTTTCGGCACTTACACTATCATAGAGTCGTTTATTTATATATTTTTTGTCTAAATAATAGTATCAAGCAGAAATATATTTCCAGGCCTCTTGATTCTCTTAAAGTTTTTTTCCAGCCCTACTCAAAACTTCGCATTTTTGGCCTAGAAAATGATAATAAGGAAATGGTCTTTATTTACAAAGGATAATATTATTCTCTTTAGAAGTCTTCTTTATTGAGCTTGAGGATTTCCATTTGCCTTTTTAGTGCGATAACAAGCTCCGACAATTTTAAAGCAAATTAATTTCAATGGTTTGGAGACGTGGCTACATAAAATATATATTGGCTGAAGCTTTTTTTAACTTCGACTCTTTATGTTAACATGATGTCGTAAATATAGAGAAGAACAATTTACCCTATATAGCGAAGAAAACAAGCACATTTTTTTAAATAAATGGATCAAAATTATTTTACGGAACTACAATTTTAACGATAAGAACATATAAAACTTGATCTATCTTTCTATTTTCTGCTTTTATTATTTTATTTCGTTTATTTTGTATTACTTATCTTCTTACCGTACTTATATTTTATAATTTATTTTCTTTTACCTTATTAATTTTCTATAATTTATAAGTTTGATTTGTCTGGATTTTTGAATAATTCTATTCATATATCAGTGACATACTTTTTTTCCTTTAAGAACACTGACTGTATGCAAATCCCTGGAATTTTCAAACAAAAAGATTCTGCTATTTTCTGGTTCCATTAAAGTTTCCATCTGTTACTTTCCACGTTTAGTAGACATCAGTAAACAAAAGAATGTATCACAGAAGGATCATCATTCATGAATTCGATATATTTAATTTTTTCTGGTCAAGTCAATTGCCATAAATTACAGGTTTATAGATTAAAATGGAAGATCTTTCGCCGCTCTTTGTGCATTAATTTGATACAGTAACAGCTGCTTGAACGAAATATATTTTTCATAATGTGCTGGTCATGTCAATAGAATATAAAGCTGAGGACTCTCACAACAGGTCAATTTTTGATTAAAGAGAGACTGTAGACCCGACTTTCACAAGATTATAGGATATTTACGCATTTCATTATATTGACATTTAATTCTCTAGATTATGTATAAATAGTCTTTATTGTTGATAGAATGGAAGTAACGTAAAAATGGGTGAGCAACTTATCTCTTACAAAAGACAAGGCCTATGTGACTCCTAGACCGGTGTGACAAATGTATGCAAGACAGAGATATCTCTGGAAGCTCATGGGATAGTTGAATTTGAGAACTGAAATAAGACGTTTGAATTGATGTCAATTCAGTCTGTAACTTTCCTTCTATACAAGTAAATAATTATTTCAGCTATAAATTTCCGATCCCCCATTGCAGAAGTATCAATTTCCTTTTAAATCTATATACTGAGTAGTTCTGCAACTTTCTCCATTCTTACACAATAGAAGAAATAACCACTCTTTCATAGTAGAAAATTGCTTCGAAAAAATTAAGCAAAAATATATATTTGCTAACATTCCAATTTTTTTTAATGAAACATTTCTATCAAATCAAGGAAACTCAAGCGAAGCCTTTAACAGCTCGTTTTGAAATCTCCAAGGAAGGAAAAGAATGGTGGCCGGAGAAGTTGTCGATGTTTTCGGGACAAATAACCAACAAATAAAAGCCGGCTATCCGCTCGCTCACTTATCACTCGACTAGTATCCGTTTCTCTTCCGCAGAGGCTCCGCATTCGATAAGAGGCCCAAAGAACTCTAATCAAGGGTCCTCTAAGAAAGGCATGCGGGGAAGGGACGCTGCGTCCATCCGGTTCTAGCCGCCCCGCTTCCGAATTAGACGGCCGACACCCCATTCACCCGCTATCGCCCAGTTATTTATTGGAGGCTCTGCCTGGTACAAAATGCTTGATAAAGTAGCGAATAAATTGATAGAAATGACCACTCAGCAGATACGGAATGGTTCCACCCGGAGTGCAGTTAGGGTTAGTTTCGAGTTGAGGCGATTTTGGTGTTTTATTTAAGAAAACGTAGAAGTTGGGAGGAGGGGGATAGAGCTAGAGAAAGGGATTTAAAAAAATTTGGACTGATTTTCTAAGAGCTATGAATTGTTACCTAGGATAGCCGTTTTGCTTTATAAATCTTTTGAAAACTGTAATGAAGTTTTTTTAAGAATTCGAATCTTACTTATATTAATTAAATTTGTTATTTCCTTCATGAACATTTATTAATTTTGCAACACCAAAATGAGATTATAAAAATTGTGTTTTTTTTCACTTTTTTAATGTAGCACCTTTTTAACTCACTATGTGCAAGCTTCAAATCTTTGTTGATACGTCTTTATTTTCGGGAGTTTAATGTTCTATGACTTCTTGAACAAATTGATCCAAACAGATAATAAGATTTAACTTCAAGATACATAAGTAAAGTCTTCATGATAAAAATACAACACTGAAAAGCATTTTTTTTTTGTTATACTAATATTTAAACAACTAAAGCGAAGAAAAGCGAAATTTAATCATAAATAATGATGCGCTATTCTGATTCTTTCGTAATTTTACAAGGGCAAATTGTCATACATTTCGTCACTCTTTTAAAGAAATAACTTTCCAGTAAGATAGTTTTTACTATGCATCATCATGATTTGTATAGTTTCTTTACCAGTATTAGTCCACATAAATTGTACCCGCGAAAAAAAACACAATAAGAATCACTAAGGTCCACAAAAGCGAACTCATAATTAAAAAAACAAATTTTGATTAGAGATTGCAATAATGTCAATAGTAATACATATTTATAATTAATTATTTTTCTTTTTATAGCTTTTTTCTTCTTTTGCTGTGTTTGTAATTAGTGCATCAAAATAATGTGAGAGAATACGTTTTACAACATTTCTGATTTCAATCATTTTCGATAAATGAAAATCATTTTTGTGAACTTGGCTTATTTCAATTAAAATGAGGGCATGATTTGATAATTCTAAATTTCAATGATTTTTTTACAGTTCTAGAAATAAAAATAATAATAATCAATTTATGTTTTTCTCTTTTTTATTTAATCATTAGTTTTATACATTTTTCTAAAGGAATTTTATTCTCATTTTGATTTATTTTTTTTACTTTGTTGAACCTTTGTAATTAATTATAAATAGTTTTTATTGAATATTGACATTTTTCACTAAGATTCCTGTTTCTTTCGTAGTATTTGATTATTTTGTAAATTTTTATGAAAATTACTTGATACTATGCAGCACAATAAACTGTTGATAAGTATATGGAATTAATAGCTTATGAAAGATATTTTTTTATTTAGGAAAGGGGAAAAAATGAAATTTGTTTTTAGCACTAATTTCTTTTACACAGAAAATATATTCTTAAAATTTTTTGTTACTTTGTCCAATTAATTCCCAATGTATCCAAGTAATGATGATTTCAGGTGCCGATATAATAATCAAGTCTTTCATTGTTTCTTGTCTTGCATTCTTGACTAAAACTTACAAACCAACTTTTTTTTCTAATTCTAATATCTTGTAATATCATTCGACTTCTTGTTTTCTGCCCTACGCCAACATATGGCATATTAGTTTATATCTACTTAAGCAACGACAAATATATTACCCGATTATATCTTTAAATTTAAGATCTAATTCGAATTTATTCAAGCCTTTTCCTTGCTTCTAAACCTAATACCTTCTAACATTAATTGATCACTTTTAAGCTTGTTCCCATAATTCGAAGTATGTTCATTTTGATGCCTTAGAGTCATCTACTTAAGTATCAAACATACCATTGCTTTGTATTCGTGATCTATTAATAACTTTCAGAAACTCTGCCTTTGTTTCTAATCCTAATATCTTTTCAAACTAATTGATCCCTTTAGTCCGTGTTCCCATATTCCGATGTAGGTTATTACCATATTCGAGTGAATTAAAAAAAAGCAAATTGAGTTAAATTCCGTGAGCAAAGCTAACAAAGAAAAGGCTTTATTGCCTCTTGGACGCATCATTTCCCGAAGATTTGCGTGAGCATGTAAGCGCTTCAAGGTGATAAATAGGTTGCCCCGAGGAAGACCGATAAATTTAGTGCTGCCTTCAAAGTACTTCCTGGTGAATAATGGGTTTTCTATAAAGACTTGATATCAATTTCGGAGCTTTTTAAGGGGCTCCGATTTAAAAATGCATATATGTTGCCGTTCTATGAAGATTTAAATAAAGTGTTTATAGCCTTTCATCTAAATTGGGTTAGGCGGTAAAAAACTGAAATCCTTCTAGTTTAAAACGTTATTATTTGCTTTATTTGTTTAATGGAAAACGGAGAAAGGAATTTACTTTTTCTTTTAAAATGGTGTTATGTATAATGTGAATTAGCTGACTGCGTAAAAATGATATGACTTAATTATTCCATCTTTGAAGCATATGTTGCATAATTTTAAATAGTTAAAAAGTTTAATTTATATCAAAGCAAAATTAACAGTTTTGCAGTTATCCCAGGAATTGTGTAATTTCATTAGATTTTTATATATTAAACAAGTAAGTTTATATATTAAACAAGTTTTATATATGTAACAAGTAAGTCTTTTTTTCCCCTAGTTTTCACGGAATCACATCTAGCAACTAAGTCTCACTCTTTTATACATAGACTTGTTACATTCAGATTTATTATCAGTCTCTACTTTTGGGCCCTGTAACTATCTGCTTTTCTGAGTACATAGCGGAAGAGGCGGAGAGTTACGTAAGATATCCTTACATTTATTTCTTGAGTACCACAGGCACTTTTGTGATTTTCTTGTTTAGTATTTAAAGTAACAACTATATGATCACTATAGTCGACAACATGCTGAAATTTTATCGTTATGTCAATGCTTAATAATAATGAATGTATCAGCGAATATCCTTTCCATATGATATTCGGAGAAGTAGATACAGAAAATTATACACGAGTTATTGAAATAATAACTGTGAAGAATTTTTGGATTGAAAAGTAGAAAATAATTTTTTTGATAAAAAGTATCAAAAACCTCGACTTGCCAGAAAGCACACAGAAAAACTTGAATGGCCGAACAGCCACTATAGCAACACAAGCGAGAATTGTGGTTGAGTCCAAAAGGTCATCACAGGATAAGGTACAACCTTTTCCTAAGGAAGTATTTTTCGTCATCGATGGGATTTCATGTACCCACATGGGTGGCGAGAACCAAACATCATACCGGAAGATTTTCAAATTCAAATACGAGGTGCCTCCCCCCCCCCCTTTGGACCAAGTATAAAGAATGGAGGTCAGAACAAAATTATAAAAACATGAAATGCTGGTAAAAGTAATTAGGATTTCAATCATATTTCTGACTAGCTGCCTTTGGTAACCAACTGCTTCTTTGGAATAAATGATTGCTAAAAATTTCAATTTAATATTTTGTACGTAACTTTGTCTTAATAACTTTTTCATAAAATTACTTTTAAATATCAAATTTTGATAAACGTGCAATGTGTACTATTTTAGAAGTCTTATTCTCTTCTGTTTATTGCATTATGCATAATTCTAATTGTTTGTTCCCTCATCATAACATTCGAACTGTAATTTGAAGCAAAATTAATTAAATTTCGACTAATCCCAAAATATTCTTGTTGAATATGAACATGCTCATAAAAAATATAAGGGTGGAATGTAAAATAATTTTTCACTGAAACTCCGAGTGACTAAAGAATATAAGAATAGGTTTCATAATTTATATCTTAGATAATTATTCTATAAAAATGCTTTGAACCAGCTCAAAATTCTTTGTATTTATTCAAACTGAAATAGAGATAATATATTTTTTGATGTCCAATTATATCACAAGAGGAAATATTTATGTTCAAAAATGATTCTATTTTCTACATTGAATAATTATGAAGTTCAATCCTAACTCTAAGCACAAAAAGTTTCAAAACCCTAAGTAAGTATATGCTGAAGGCAGGAACCTACTTGATATGAAAAAATAAGCTAAATCTGCATACTTTGACCTTGATTTTAACCCAGATGTCAAGTCTAGGCAGAGGATCCTTAACAAAGAAAGAAACGTGCAGGATAAAATATATGTAGAATAACAATGAAAAATGCTTTGAAATGCATTACAACAATGAAATGCATAGTTGTAAAACCTACTTAAAATATTTTTAGCATTGATTTAAAGCAACAAAACTCTATAATTAAAAATATAATTTTTTGAACTTTAAGATGCTGCTAAAAACTCGTTTGATTTTTTTTATCAAGTAAAATTCTCATCAAAATTTCAAAAACTTCAAAGTTTGCATTCCTACCCTCCAAAGGATTCCTGCCACATTTAGAAGTTCTTAATTTAGAAGTCTATCCTGTATAGCCCCAACACTCACTCAAACATGTAACTTTAAATATATCTATTTATTTTTTATAGAATTCTTGAGAATTTTCTTTCTTATAAATTTCATTGTGGATTAATTTTCTCATAATATTGCATTCAGCTTCTGAATTTGTTTATCGTAATATTTGGCGATGCCAAATATTATATTAATATTTGCAAAATATGCTTTTTGAAAGCAACATTAGGGTTATTTTGAAAAAGGTTTTGAGATTTCAGATGGTCAGCGCGAAACCCCAAAATCCAAGCTACCGCACCGCCGCGGCTAGATGGTATCTGAGCTACTTCTGCATATATGGTGGATCACTAGTGGTATGTAGCTTCGAGGTTGAAACCCTTCGGTCCCGGGTTTAAACCCTATCCTTATGCCACCATGATCCCTCCAAATTATTATTATTATTATTATTAATTTAGGAGGCAGCAGCTTAAAACTATAATGTAAAAAAAATAATAAGTTGATGTAAGTCATTTTGAAGAAAAGATAATAAGCTCTTCAAAGAGCTTTCATCAAAATTTTATCGTATACTATTACTATTATTTATCCTAATTATTATTATTATTTTATACATCCAGATAGTCTAAAATCAGTTTCTATCTGTTATACCTTAATATTTAGTAAAATTATTCAAATTTTTATAGTTTGTTCATTAGATGAATATGATCAAATGCCAGGCACTATAACTGTCATCAAATCAATAAATTTATGTAAACGTCTTAATAGGAGCTTTGATTGATTCAAATAGGGCTTTGATTGATTCAACCAATTCCCTTTTATGGTTCACAATGGGTTTTTTTAAATTTAAAATTTGCTTCGAGAATGTAGAAGAAATTTATATAAAATATGCAACGTCATTTACGAGTCATAGCATGACTGATACCTTTAAGATTTCATTTACAAAATATATATATATATATATATATATATATATATATATATATATAATAGAATAATCTTAATACCAAGATCTCAATGACAAGGATATAATTTCTCCATTTTAATTTGAGTACTTTTTGAGTGCGGAATCGACCCATGCAGCGCGCTTTCTAATGAAAACGATCAATTCCGGGACAGCATTATTAGCGCCCTCTAATTAACGAAGTAATTAATTTCCAGAGAGATAATCAATCACAAAGTATTAGCTATACGGAAATTAATTACTTCAATAAAAAAGGTACGTATCTGTGGCTTGATCAGTAAACGCGCGAAATTGTTAAATTATGGCCTTAATGGCCGGAAGTGGAGTGTTTCTGTTAGGGCATCACTCGAAACTTTTCTTTTTGGTAATTATCGGCGCAAGATCCTGAAACGATGTCCCGCGCAATCAGATCCACTTTTATTTTTCATCCATGTACCACTAATTTTGGAGGTTTTATTAGGCGGAAGGAAGAAGGGGACATTATATTAGGATGACACTTCTGGAAGAACGTTGGGAACACCATCTCCAAGAAGCACAACAAAAAATAATCCGATAAATTTCTTTTCCACCCCAATATTTCATTCATTTTTGCTGTTGATGATGTGTTATATACTAAATCAAGTTTTGACAAACTCAAAAATTATATATATATATATATATATATATATATATATATATATATATATATCTGTGTGTGTATGTGTAATGATTTTTAAAATATAATTTAAATATTGACTGATATTATTGTTTTTATTTTAGTTTGGCCCATGTTGACTTCATTCTAGAGTGTTTTATTATTTCCTGATCCAATACCACCATTTTTTTATATATATACTGCTAAACGCACTCTATAAGAATGTTTACTTTCGCAAATTCTCAAGCTCCGAGTGAGGGGATACAAAACAATGTTTGTAATATTCTTTTAAAGTTACCTATATTTTCCTTTCTTAAGTTTTCACGTGCCAAAGAAATCCTTATCTCATGAAATGACCGCGGGAAAAATTTCGGTCTTTTTCACACTTCTATCACAATGTGAAGGAACGTCAGATTCATCATCGTTTCTTGTACATAATATACCACCAGGATGGAAATAATCGTGGGTTTTAAAAAAATTGGAAATATCTTTTCTTCGGTCACGCAACTGCTAAAAAACATGTTTTACACACACACACACAATTAGACCGTACTATCAATTGTCGCTTGGTAAAAAGTGGTTGGTTCAAATTTTTAATATCAAGCTTGTTCGACGGAAAATCTGAGACATCTTTTTATTTATTGAAAAAACAATTTTTTTACTGGAATTTTTTTGTTAGGAAAATATGAGTTGAAGTGGAGATGATTCAGTGATGAATCAAAATTATCGAAAAGAGGAAATTTAGATGAATGAAACTACTGAAGAATCAACTTGAAAAAGATTCAGTCAAAATAAACAACAACAGTAGGTAAAGCGTTTTTGTGTGCGGAGCGAAGTTTCTGAAGTTGGATATAGAAGTGCAGCTAATCATTCAGAATGCTCTACCATTATTGTTCAAGCATAATTTAAAATAATATAGTAAAATTTGTCTTATAAGATATAGTTCATCAGACAGATCACTAATAAATTTATTAACAAATGTGCGCAAATTGTTGTTTTATTGTTTGTTAACATATATTGTTAACAAAGAATTTTGTTAATATCTGTTTTTGCTCATGAATATCGAGAATCCGCCTCTTGAGAGTTTTCGGTACACTGTTGATTTTAATATAGGGACATATTGTCAAAAAGGCTGTACATTATATGATAGTCATTAAAAGAGTTTAAGAATTGAAAAAATACGCCAGCAGAAGACCATTCTTTTTTCATATCTTTAAAAAAATGCAATGTATAAAAAAATAATAAAAATAATAAAAAAATTCTTCTAAGCCTGTAGTTTTTCATGTTGACTTTTTATTTCCTCTTATTGAGATCTTTGAATTAAGATACTTGCAGAAATCCTTTGCCCTTCTACTATCTTTTACTTTTAAATACAAATTATGACAAACGCAAAAGAAACCACAGTAAGAGTTACATATACGTTTTCATTTTATTACAAGAATTTAATTTTAAATTTTAAATTTTAGATCCTACAGAGACGTTTTAATTGAGAAATATTCAGGTTGCTTACATGAATGAACTACGAAAAGACAAATTTGTATATTGAAATTAAGCTGAAATATGATAATGTAGGAATTTTACTGACCAACAATGCATTTCATAACCATTTAAATTAAAGTTGCTGAGATATCGCTTTGTTACCAATTTAAAAAAAGTTATGCCATATTTGACAAAAAAAATTTTGACATTTACTGAGGAACTCCCGTTTATCGAAAATCAATACATATCAAATTTTCTCAAAAGTCTATGGTTTTCAGTAAAAAAAACAAACAATTATTTTGTATTGAACAAATTTTTTTGCTTTAAAAAATTATTTGTACTTATACAGTTTAAAAGCAACCATAGATTTTTGTTATAAAAAGGAATATCAATTAAGTAAGGGGGTAAACCTATTCAATCTATATTTACTACAGCAAAAACTCGTAAAGACCGGAAACCTTTTATCAAATAGCCAATAAAAATTTGTTGGTTAGTTACATATTATTCGTAGCTTCTGTTCTGCGAATACTTTCCAAACTTGGAGCGAGATTTTTTTACTTAAAATACAATTAAACTTTAGATTTCTTATAACGAGTATGACAATTTAAAAGAAAAGCTTAAAGCATAAGGAAAAAGAAGAGAAATTCTGGTCAATAATAAGATATAAAAAGCCAGTTAAATAGTAAAGATGTGGCAAAAGAGGTACGAAACTTCAACGAGTATGGTATCATTTTGAAAAGTCATTGTTATTTATGGATTATTTTTACTTCCTCTTATACAAAGTATAAAGAAAGCATTTAAATTTTAAAAATTTTTATCTCGAGATTTTAATGCAATTTCCCTCTTTTTACGAATTCAAAAACAATTTTTTTGGTATTATGTCTGACTGTGATGTGACTATGTGAACACAACTCGAAAAGGATTTGAGTTAGACAGAGGAAATCTATCATATAGATTTTAAACTAAATTGTAGATTGCTTTCAAATTTTGAATGAAATCCATTGATAGGAAGTCTCTTTGTCTGTCTGTTCGAGTACAAATGAACTCGATAACTATAAAACTTAAAAAGCACTAAAGAGTATAAACATATATAAAATTTGGCGCAACATATTTAGCATCTTAAATGTAGATTCTTATCAGATTTTGAGGTAAAGCTCTCATAGTGTTGACTGTCCGTCCGTCAGTCTATACTTTCGCATTTATGAATACGCAACAACTTAAAACAGTGAAGTTTTGTATACGATCCTTGAGCAATAGCAGATTCGCGCCGAATTTCGATTTCAGTCTCTAGGGGAGAAAAGGTGTCTAAATGCCTTACATATTTCGCAAAAATGCGGCATTCACGCCAAACATCTGTATTTCATAACTATTTTAGTAAATGTATTTTAGTAAATTTCTTGGATACTTTAATTTTTTAACCAATTTTAATCTTAAAAAATTAACTATACATAATTATTTTTAATAAGGAAACGATGATATCTTTTGCAATTTTTAATTTTGTTTGTTGAAAATTCTATATTTTAAATTTTTTGCATATAGGATCGGTAATATAGAGGCCTGTCTATGCTTTACATTATTGCTGATAGTAAAATGTGGGTCAAATGGTTTATTCCAAAAATATTTCATTAGTCTGAATTGAAAACAATCTAAATAGGCTTGTTAAAGAAGCGAGAAATTATGGGTAAAGAATTGAGGTCATTCCGTCTTTGAAACCAAATAATTAAAAATGGTAACTTATAGTGCAATGTCTATATATCAAATTTGAAGTTTCTTGAGAAAATTTTGATATACAGTAATTTTATAGAATTATTCAGATACAATTACTAACATGTTTCTTAGTTTTCTGACTAAAACTAACTAAATAAAATTAAAATTTTAGGGTTAAAAGAGACCAAAAAGAATTTACTTAGCCCAGAAATTTATTTAAAAATGAAGAAATAATAATAATCTTTGATGCCGTCCTTGACGAGATATTGTTTAGTAGTGGGTTAATTTTTCATCCCACTTTCTATGATTTTAATTATGCTTACCTTTTACACCTAAAAGGTAAGCATAATTAAAATTATAGGCATTCTAACTAAAACTGAACTGAATCTAAAGTAAAAGTAATTTTCCAGTTTGGAAAAGGATTCGTAAAACAGAAGTTAATATATGACTCACTAGATGTATATTTTTACTTTTTAGTAAACGACTTCTTAATTTCCAGGAATTTTTATTCCTGTAAAAATCTGTTAAGTAGATTTTTTACTCATTTAAATTATATCTCATGAACATAATCAATGACTGCTTGTTGATAAAATTAGATATACATAATTCTTTTACGCGAAGATTTTCATTCGATATACAGAAAATTCATTCGATATACAGAAACTATTTTGCTATTGAAAATCTGATTCCTGGAAAAAAGTTCAATACATTAGGGTCCCATGAAATTTTTGAATAAACAGTTTAATAGCTTTGAGCCTTATAAAAGCAAATCATTTCCTTACAGTACTTAATGGAAAAAGGACTCTTTGGCTAAAATCGACTTAAAAGGGCAAATCAGTGTTCGAAATAAACTGTCACATTTTCGTACTTTGTCGTATTTTGTCACTTTAAGTTGCATTAGATAACGTGATCTTGCTTTTAAATTGTTTGTTATATTCATGTCATAAGTAACTACTTTCCGCATTAAAAATACAATCAAATTAGCATAACATGAGTATTCAAAATATCATCTGTTTAAGTTTTGCGTGCGAGCTGTGTGTGCTAAATATGCTATTTGAAAATGGGAGCTTATTTAGAAAATGGGAGCTTATTTAGAAAATGAAAGTGTTGAAATGAAGTTTATATTTCATGAAACTTAAATCTCGATATTTTAACTATGTAAACTATGGAGGACTTTTAGCATAATCTTTTTTATATATGAAGAGGAAAAAACAAATATAAATATTAAATATATACATTTCAGTCTGAAATGTTTTAGTTAAAAAAAATAGATCAGACCCAACTGTTTATCTACAAGTAAGCTAATATTAAATGAGCTTCATTAGTAAAAATATAGGGAAACAAATGTGGTATATTTATTTTTAAATTAGACAAATCAACTGTAAACTTACTTCGAAGCAACGGAAGTTATGGATTTGGCTTATGCCATACTTCAGAAATCGTTTTATTTATATAGTTAAAATCTTAATGTGAAAGTCCGAGTTACATAATATTAGAAATTAGTTTTTTTTTAAATCAAATACAACCATTTGTGAGATGCAAAAGATATCTGAATGTTTACTTTTACATATAATCATTTCAAAAGGGACTTCTTATTTCATAAAAAATACTTTAATATATTTGATATTTCCTGTGATAACTAAATCAAATATTTTTGCAAAATAAGGAAAAGAAACTCCATTATATTTAGTCACATATTAGTCGAAGAAACTCCTTATATTTAGTCACATACTAATTAATGTAACATTGCAGAAACAAACGCTGAATGCAGATGAAGCTCGTGACTACTGATGCTGACAGTAAAAATGGGTCTTTGTGGTATACAGTTATAGTGAAAATCCTGCAGTGAACAATTATAGTTTAATCAGTTGTGAATTTGATCTGAATATATCTGAAAATTATTGATGTCTTTTATTCGAAATTGATTTTAAACAATGAGAATTTTTTTCTATGACATAAAAGTTTATATTTGAAATGAAAATTGTTTAATTTTCTTCAGAGCTTTTTCTGTGTGCTAAAGTGCATAGAAACATGGGTGATATCATTTCCTGGTAATGCAATTGCAATAGCTTTATTTTACTTCAGTTTAATAGAAAATTTTAATTTAAGTTGTTACTGACTATACAAGGCATTAGAGATTACCAATATTTAGTTTGCCGAAATCGATATAATCAACCCATTTTTTACTTCCATCTCTAACAGCAACTTTTAGCTTAAGTTCTTACTGACTATCGAGGACATTTATGGCTTTCAATATTTAATTTACATTCCATATAGTCAACTCATTTCTCGTTTCCATCTCCAACAGTAAGGCAGAGGTAGCCATAATAACAAGGTTTCGGATCCAGGATTCCAGATTCAAAACCCATTACTCTGAAAATCCCTATATACGTATAGTGCACAATAAATATGAAATATTGTGTTAAACGTCATCTTAATGGCGTGATATGAAAGTGTGGAGAAGGTAGAATCAATTCAGATATCATTTCAATATCCCATTGCAGTTCAAAATTTCGATTGGTCTTCAAAATGGCCTAAAGTATCTCCAGAATAGCTAAGCTAAACCCTCCCTAATATTGATGTACCTATTATCGGGGTAAAATACTATTTTTCTTCTACTTAAATGAAATCTGAAATTACTTATTACTATTCCAAAGTGCACCATTGAATATTTTGTCTTTTATAACCTACCAAAAGGTAAGCAATTCATCCCATCTTTTTACTGAAAAAGCACTGCTGTGGCTACTGAATATTGCAGAACAATTTAGACGGAAGACATTTTCGAAGAGTATACAGAAACTCCAACACGCTCTTGATATTCCCAACGTAGCTTGCACCGTCCCGAATCTGAAACGAGCAAACAGTAAAGAGGAAGCCACGAGTGCCAATCATGTATATTTCCCCTCAGTTTAATTTCCTTCCAAACGGTGAGAATTGCATTTTTAAATACACCTATTCTCCAAATAAATGAGGCTGCATTATCCCAGTGATACGACCAATTATACGCAATTTATTGCTGGAGGTATTGTTTCTGGAAGCCGAATGACTGTGTGGCCGTCCCAACTTCAAAACGTTTCCAAACTCGTGAAAACATTACGACCAACTAAACCGACCATTCCCCTCCACCTACGGTCTTCTGGAGATATGCCGTTTAAAATTAGCCCTTTATTGCCCTATCTTGGGCACCCTAATCGCCTAGCTTTCCTTTTAATTAGTACCACCCTTTGAGATCGAGACCTCGATGGCACCTCTGTTTAATAGCTATTCGGAAAGGAAGAGGGAAATGGACTAGGGTAACCGGCAACAGTTAAACGTTCTTAAATGCCATGTTTTGTTGTCGGGACTGGCACAACAGAAAAGGTAGGTGCCGGGTCTGCTATGGGTGATCGGGCATTTTATTTTTCCGTTCGCTGGGGATCTGATTGGTTGGTAGTTGCTGGCCCATTCCAAAGGCCGGAATGTAATGACTACCAAGAATGGGCACGGGGTGAATGCTGGGATAGACTGATTTGGACCATCTTGTATCTCAGAGTTGGGGACCGAAAATGTCTTTAGATACCACTGGTGTTACACCTTAAACAGCAAATAAAGTCTAACAAAAATATTCAGATCAAAATTAAAGTTTTTATTGATTTCCTTACACATCGTATTTTATTTTCTGTTGTGAAGATAATCGAAATATTTTGATGAAATTGAGACTTTTCTCAAATTAGAGGGATTCTCAAATTACGGAGTCATGTAAAATCTTTTCGAGATTTCCAAAACGTTAATGTCTATTTATTTATTTTTCTTGAGTGTTTCAAAATTTGTAATAAAATTTTAAAGACATTAATCCCGTCTTCAAGCATCTTGTTTAAATGCGTTGGAATTACTTTTAAATTCATTTTCTTTATTTTTATCATCAGTTAATTCGTATTTATGCATGCCCGTGATTTTACGTTTGATGAAGGTGCGTCAAAGCATTTCGATCAAAAATGACGGAGTAAAGATATATATTTCTTTTTTAACAGAAGATTATTAGTAAGAAAAGTTTATAAAGTTTATTAATTCAGTATTAATAAGATTTAGATTACCTTAAAATCTGCTAGAGTGCCATATGCGAAGAATACTGAGAACAAATTATTTTTCTACCATAAATATATTTCAAAATAACTAAGTGCTGCAATCTTGAATATGAATAGGAAGACCACATGTGCATCTCGAAAATATGGTATAAAAGCAAACGACATATATGCATATATTTATTAAATAACTAAAAATGATAATGAAAATTATTATACGAAACTGAATGAGTATCTTCACAACAAACATTCAATAATTGCGGTAAAACATTTTTTTCAGTTGAATACGTTAAGTCTAAAGTTTTGATTTAGTTATACTATTAACAACTCGTTTATAAAGTTACATGAGAGCCAAATTGAAATGGATCTTGTGGTGTTTAGCCCTACTCAAGTTAAGAAGAGTTTGCATGAGAATAGACCCAACTCATTTTCACACAACACAAACAGGAAAATGTTTCACGTCGAGGAATCTTACGATCTCACTTGTCCCACATGCACGAAGATCGGATATTGAATCCTACTAATACTATACCTGTGCGGCTCTTTAATTGAAGGGAAGTTAATAGATTTTGATCATATTTGGAGGTGCTATCTCTCATTAAGAATATTATGAATATTTAAAATGTTAAAAAAGATTTGGATTAATTGGATGTAAAATGCCTTTGTTTAATATGTCAGGATTTTATGTTAAATGATTGTATCGATGGATGTAAAATAGATGGAATACTATTATGGGTATATGTAATGTAATATCATTCTAAGTGGAAATTATTTAGAAATTATTGATTTTACTATGTAGGCAATGAAGAAATGCATTCAAGCATTGGACGTAAACTTCATTCAAAATCTTCATTTTTATAAGGAGGTTCTGTAATTAGTTATGAATGGCCAGGTGCAACTACCTGGTAAGGCGGACTACCCATCACTGATAGTCTACTAATACGACTACCAAATACCAGATATCATGATCTCCGCCTTCTATCTTTGAAAATCATGGTATTCACAGGAATTGAAAAGTATTCGTCTTTTACATAATTCTTACTACATCATGATCATCAGTCCTATGTTATACAGATACCAAGCAACGCGGATCTTGGCTTTTCATTTACATTTCTTTTGGTAGCTCTCTTTTGTTAACCAAAAATCCATTTTCCAATTGGATTTTCGGTAAACAAAATAAAGTCCCAACCGCAGCATCAATTATTCATTAAGATTGGAATGACCGGTCTCCCTGTACAGCATTAAAAAAAGAAAGGGAAAAAAAAGGATATCTGTATTTGCTGTGAAATAGGTCCTATAATAGCTTGCCCCATGAATGTTGGTGAGACTCGTTAGTTTAGAAACAATATTGCTGAAAAAATATTTTTCTAAGGAATGCAATTAAAATACACTTCTTAAAATGGTTTTAATTTTAAATAATCCGTGAATTTTAATTGGAATTACCTAAATTATATTTTAGAAAATGGTTGTAATTGGTGTAACATTTTTGAATAAGTGAACTCTAATAAAAGAAAACAAATATTATGAAAGTAAACAAGCTTCCAGCTATGCAACGTGTAAGTGAAATCATATACACTGAAGTGACAAAAGTCATGGGATGACTGTTAATATCGTGTCGGTCCTCCTTTTGCCCGGCGAAGGGCAACAACTCGACGTGTCATGGAGTCCACAAGTCGTTGGAAGTCCTCTGCAGGAATATTGAGCCATGCTGTCTGTATAGACGTCCATAATTGTGAAAGTGTGGATGGCGCAGGGGTTTGGGCACGAACGGACCTTTCGATGATGTCCCATAAATGATCAATGAGATTCATATCGAGCGATCTAGGTGGCCAGATCATGCGCTGGAATTGTCCGGAATGTTCTTCAAACCAATCGCGAACAGTTTTGGCCCGGTGACAGGGCGCATTGTCATCCATAAAAATCCCATCGTTGTGTGGGTACGTGAAGTCCATGAATGGCTGCAAGTGATCTGCAAGCAGCTGAACATAACCATTTCCAGTCAATGATCGGTTAAGTTGCACCAGAGGACCGAGTCCATGCCATGTAAAAACAGCCCACACCATTATGCAACCACCACCAGCTTGAACAGTGCCTTGCTGACAGTTTGGGTCCATGGCTTCGTGGGGTCTGCGCCACACTCGAACTCTACCATCAGCTCGTAAGAACTGAAATCGTGACTCATCTGACCACGCTACGGTTTTCCACTGGTCTAGGGACCAGTCGATATGCTCACGAGCCCAGGAGAGTCGCTGCAGGCGATGTCGTGCTGTCAGTCAAGGCACTCGAGTCGGTCTTCTGCTGTCATAGCCCAAGGAAGACAAATTTCGCCGCACAGTCCTATCGGACACGTCCCTCGTACGTCCCACATTGATTCCTGCAGTTATTTGACGAAGTGTTGTGTGTCTATCAACATTTACCATTCTACACAGACGTCGGCGGTCTCGGTCGTTAAGTGCAGGTGGTCGTCCACTGCGCTGTCCATGATGGGATGTGATGCCTGAAATTTCATACCCTCGGCACACTCTTGATACTGTGGATCTCGGAATGTTGAATTCCCCAACGATATCCGCAATGGAATGACCGTCTAGCTCCAACTAACATTCCACGTTCAAAGTCTGTTAATTCTCGTCGTGCCGCCATAAATCACGAAAAACCTGTTTGCATGAATAACTTGAACACAAATGAAAGCTCTGGAAAACGCGCATTTTTACTTTTTCGCTGCCATACTACTGCCATCTGTATATTTGCATATTGCTATCCCATGACTTTTGTCACTTCAGTGTAATGCCTAATGTGAAAAAGTAAATAAAGAAAATAAATACAAGCCTTATGGGAGCGGGAGGGGTGAAAAAGGAACTTCATACAGTAGTCCGGGCACCAAGCCTGATATGTGATGCGAGATGCCCAGTTACCATTAAACTCAATAGTAAGAATTGTTCGTTTTTTCTTTCGGCTTATTGTACAACTGCTGTGGAGTGCATGAATTTTGATGCTTTCTGCAGTTATCCAGACTTTCTTATCTCCTATTTATTGTTGTCTAATGTTTTCTTTCTTCTTTGATTTTATTGTTTTATTTTATCATCAGTGTTCAAAAATGAACAAACAGGTTTTAAAATGAAAACTTACTTTTAAAATAATATCAAGTTGCTCTATAGTTCTAATAGATGTGCCGCCCTGCCTATATGCAAGTACAGCTGATATGCCCCACTGCAAAGAATATTAAACAGTCTCTTCCAGTAGAAAGCTGTCTCAGAAATTTATATATCTTCTTCTCCATCTTCCTCTCTAGGTGGCCAGTGTAACAAATATTTTTAGTAAGCTCAGATTTTTTTTTTATAAAACAGTCATTGAATCAACTGAATGCTTTTAGGAAGAATATACCAAATAAAAGTAGATTTTACTATGTGAGATACACATTTCAATGCTCCCTCATATTTATCTATAAGTACTTTTGTGGATACTCTATTATTCCTAAAGGACTTAATTTAAACGAGACAATTTAAAATCATCGATAAATTAATTAATGAAAACATAACACAAATATTGATAGATTGATATAATTAATCCTAGGCTCCTTTATATGAGATTTCACGACCTGGTATAATTTTTCATAAGGGTGAATGAAGAACTGATGGTAGAAGAAGACATTTTCATTGCAGCTAATGTATGAAAGAATACTACTATGGAACTTACTGAGTTTTTTCTAACCAAAACAAATTTTACCTACATGCTTATGTTTGGAAAAAAATCTCTGCTATAAAATTTTACATCATTTCTGCTTCAGAACTTGAAAAAACGACTGATGAAGTAATTTAAAAAAAAAAAATTATGGTTTTTTTTCAATTGTGGACTTACAGTCCAAATGCAATTTAAAGAACCATTTTAGAGAGCTTAAATCTATTGCGTATTACCATCTAGGCATACTTTAAAATCAGTATAAAAAGAATTTAAAGAGCCATATAATTTGTTGAAACATTAAGAGATCTGTTGATGTTACGTTTGAAACTGTGAAGGATTACGTGAACTCTCTTATTGACGCAATTACATAACATGCGTTAATGACCATGTCGTTAAACACATTATAGTGCATTGTGTCACGATATTCTGCATGCTTCCATCCTTTTTTTATTTTACGGGATGTAATGATACAAGGTTCTTGACATGTGTTGCGTATGCATTAATAGACTTAATTAAAGTTGAAATCTGAAAGAAATTAAAACTAAAGTGTTCACACAACTTATTTTCTTTAATATTATAAGATCCCAAAGTTTTCTAGATTAATCGGCTTAATCCTAGTTTTAAATCAAATGTCTCATTGCACGTATATTTTTAAATAAAAACTAATAAGTTTTTTCTTCTTTAAAGTTTTTAAAACTTAATTTAATTTTTTTACGTTCTCTTTTTAGATTGTAATATTATTAGAATACGATTTTAGTGAAGGTTGGCAGTACAGTATTGTTTTTTAAAAAATGTATTAGATTTTCGTATGCTTTGGAGTTGCTGCCTTTAATACCTATAAGAAAATGAATAGATATCCCGTGATAGTTGGAGCATTTCCGATTTTTGTCTATTTTATTCGATTTCATCTTATCGTATTTAGAGGATTCATTTCTCTAATTCAAAAAAATCTACTCATTTCAGAGAAATATATCGTTTAGAACATACAAATTTATCGTTACATAATTTAAGTAACGTTTTTTTTTAACATTTGATAATCTTTAACGCCATTGTCAGAAATTAAACTTTATTTTAAGAATTCTGAACGATTTACTAATTAATGAGAAAATAGCTAATTAGTAACACGGAAAATTAAACTAAAAAATGACTCGTTCATTATAAATAGATTTAAAAAAATTCTATTGTAAAAAAACTTCGTTTCATTGAAATCAAATTTCAAATTTTTTATTTTTTATCCAGTAAATACTAATAATGGAAAATAACACGAGAGGAATTCGTTTCTCAATAATGAATGTCACTCAACAAAAGCTCTACAGAATTAGGCTCCAACTGAATAATTCTAAATTCTACAAATACTGCTCCATTTAACAAAAAGAATTTTTCTCCAACTCCACTCGAATTTTTACAGGTTTTTGCATTTAATTGATTTTAGAATGCCATCACTCCATTGGCTTGGTAAGGAAGGCTCAAGAATGCCATCATTTATATTACGATCTCTCAACCAATTTCTTTACCGATTTCTGTTTTTAATAATAAATTTTCTATTGATTGCACATTTAAAAATATTAGAAACATCAGTTTTGAGGTAAACTTTTGAGTAGTCAGTTTTAATATATTTCTAGTAAGTTATCGTATCATAATATTTATTTTGCAGATTACCAATTCGTTTGCATCATTGTTACTTACAAAAATGTTTCATCTCTACTGCTTTATCAGCTTATTTGAGTTAGTAATTAATATGGTTTCAGCATTTTTAATGTAAAGCATTTCTCACTTAGAATATTACTTTCAATAATTACAGATATTTTAATGAAAAAAAAATCTTTGCGTTAACTTACTTATGCTAAACATACATAAGGTAGACAATCAAACGTATTCTACCTATATAATCAAAGTAGATAGTAACTTTTTGTGAAGTTAAAAGTTATTTGGTACAGATATTTCTATTTCTTTAAATATATAAGCATAACTAACACAATGGTAGCAGTTTCGTGTTAAATTGTTGACAAATTTGTATGTTATAAGTAAAAACATATGGAAAAGTTTGGAATTTCTGTATTGAAATATGTACTAATTCTCAAATGTATGCACTAATTTTACAAAAATGTATATGAATATTGATCATAGTAAATAAAATAATTAAAGAAAGCATTACCGCATTAGCATTATCATCTTTCTGTGAAAGCAAAGCAAATTATTATCAATTTTCTGTGAAACATGGCTAAAGCAAATTATAATCTTTTTCGTCAACTTCAGTCCTATCTACTAAATGATTTCGTTATAGAATTTCCATTGAAAAATGTGAATTCAAGCGTATTTGCACTTGATGTAAGTTTAGAGTAATTTAATCTAACCTTTCTGGGGAAATTCTAAAAAATGTGCAAATCCGAAAGTACCGGAGCTCTTTTGTTATGTTGTGTAAAAGTGCAATTAAATCCTGCAAATAGTTAAAAACCCAGATAAAATGCAATAAATATTACGCATCGATTCGGGACAAAAAATTATTCAGATCCTCTTTTGATTTGTTTAGAATGGATTTTATAAACTACAGTAAAAAAAATGAAGAGAGGAATGTAGATAGAAGTATGAAGAGAGGCCCCAAATTATTCTTTCGAGCCACTTCTACTCCTTTGGTTTTTTGATACACAGTCTAACGACAGTTTTTGCAGAACTTCTTTGAAATGGAAAACTAATACAGAAGTACTCTACATACTTGCGATATGATGACAATAATAATGTGATATTCATGCAAAGAAAGCAAACTAATCATAACAAGCAATATCGGTTTAATCATTAGGTTACTACAGGCGATCGCCTAGGATAACTTCAAACTTGGGAAGCTCATCTTAATCTTCATATTTCTTTTCTTAGCTCTTCTTAATCATCATGTCTTCAGATCTTAATAACAAATTTTGAGTTTCGACTTAAGTTTAACTCAAACAATAGAAGTATTATTAAATATTCTAATCAATTAATGCTTAAAATACAAGTTATTGAATAATGGAACATTGATTTTCTATAAAGTATGATTGAAAGTTTAGTTAATTAGAAAATGTTTCTCTATGCAGTTACATTTGTCTAGGTTGTATTCTATGTAGGTAAATATGTGAGTATGAATAGGTGAAGGGTACATAAATTTTTTTAGCTTCTCCAAGTACTTTTTTTTTTTTTTTTTTTTTTTGCAATAGCTCTTATTACAAGTTTCGATGCATAAAATTTCTTGCTACATTTCACTTGAAATCTTCAGCTGAATATTTTTCTCAAAGCAGCAAGAATTGACTTTTGAAGCAAAAACCAGGATTTCATCCCTTATTTATAATAAAAATCTATCAGGGGGGCACTCCGAGAATGAGAAGTCACCCGTTCAATGACTAAATTCTCAGTTCCCTGATGTAGACATCAGGGAACCGAGAATTTAGTCACCAGTGTGTGTGGTCACCAGTGTTGTGTATACCAGTGTTGTGGGGCCTCCATTCCAAGGACGGAGGGACATCTCCAAAGTTAGGGACTGTATCTCAAACAGTGATGATCCCTAGTAATCACTTTCCCGTTTTCAGCAGCTGTAACTACAGCCATTCATATTACTCCAGGCTATAAGGTAGGACGGGTGTAATTCTGTTGTGGTATTAATTTATTTATAGTTTAAAACTGAATTTAGTAAATATTTCTCTATTGTAATTTAACAAAAAATTAGAATGAAATCCAATTTTATGCTACATTTTTCTAATTTCCTGTTTGCGAAATCCATTACTATTGTTTTATATTTTCATGCATGCATTCAAAAAGTTAAATTTTTAGTGTAAGTAGGCTAAGGTTGGTAAGCAAAACATGGTATATAATCAACAAGGAAGACAAAAAAACATAAGCCTACAACAATAAATTTTATTTGCTTCATATACAATATTAATACACTTGGAAATTAATGGGCTGTCAAAAGTGCAGCAAATATGTAGTTTTTTTATCATTACATATTTTAGGAGTTATCTAGGAACAATGCATAGTCAGAGTTAGCAGCTCATATGAATGTATGAATTATTTTCGTCTGGTATTTTTTAAATCAAAGTAAAATAATTTCGTACATTTACGATAATGATTTTTATTTATATTTTTTTTAAAGTAAGACTGTAAAATAATAATTTTGAATACCATTCTTAGATATTATGTATTCTTAAGAGTTATAATATAACATTCGTAAAAAAAGCATGAATTGCAATTATACGGTAAAGAACAAAAACAAATCAACTGAATTCGAATGCTTTCACAATTAAATCACTTCTGTGAGAGATAAAGAGTGATAACAACTTTTATCAAATGTATGTCTTTTTCAATGTATAATGACCATCATTTCAGTATGTTCAAGATAAATTAAAGTAATCTTAATTGGATGGTTAAAATATATATTACGACATAAAGCTGATTTCTTCAGAGTGGAAATGGAAACTAAGGGTTAAAAATTGCATAATTTTTTATGTAATTTTATTTAAAGCTCCTTATAAATTTTCATTTAATATCTAATAATATACAATTTTAATTCTAATTCATAATTTTATACGTAAAACCTTGTAAGAATAATGATTACGTAAAATCCTCCACAACAAATTTTAAACTCCCCTTTGTTTCCATTTTCATTTTATATTAAAAAAAGTTTGGCCTTGAATAAATTCAGCAGTGAGTAGTTTAGCTTTACAATATAATTTGTCACAATTAATTGTGCCATTAAATAAGTAAATCGTTTCATCCATCTCTTATTAGTATTCATTCACAAAGCGAAGCTTAGAAACATCTTTGGTCCTTCATATTTTGAGCAAAGTGAAAAGTTAGTCTAATTAATGTTATTTATAAGAGTGTATGATGTAAATTTATTAAAATATTTCATCTCCATTTCTTTTGTCTACTTATTTAAGAGCCAGATGCTTTAGAAGCAGAATGCCCTCTTTCCAATCAAATCTTTGGAAGAAAATGTTTTATCCACGATCGTTTGTGACCTATCAATTTATTTACACAACTATCAACAAAGAATACATTCAAACAATTATATACAATTCAATTATGAAACACAATCATGCATATAAATTTTAAGAAAGTGAGTACATAGGGAAATAACAAAGATGCTTAGGAAATGCTTTACAGATAATTTACAAATTCAGATATAAGATCAATCCATCATCCATCTTTTGCTTTATCATTTGTTGTAAAATTATGAGATGCAAAAAATATTTATATGATAATTTCCTTAAAAAGATATAATAAAAAAAGCTAGGCAAAAATGCAGTACATACTCAAAAAGTAAAGATTTAATCTTGCTTGAATACCCCCATCGCTTTAAAGATGATAAATTTATTTCAGTGCTTTACAGATAATTTCGGATTGGCACTGTATAGCCAAATCCGCTTTTGAGCCATGAAATCCAACTCACTTAAAGATAATTGGCATTTCAGGTCATTATTCCTTAATTTTCAGTTATATGATTAAAAAATTATTTCAAGGTTGTGATGCAGTAATTAGTTATATGATAATTTCTTAAAGAATAAAAAAATGAAATAAAATGAAGAGAAAATTTCAAAAGGTTCATACGAATATTTAATAAAATTAACTGCGAAAATTGTTTAGATAAAAACATTTTATTTAATTTTTCGAGGTAATTACATAAAGTTAAGCATGCTTTGTCTATAAATAATTAACGCTTTTCTGGATAATTTAACATGTCTATGTATATGTAATGTTAAAGTAAAGACAATGTTCTGCAACAAATGCAATTTTAGATTGATTATTAGTGACGTGAAAGCGTGAAATATACAAAGGTTGTTAATGAAAAAGATAGAAATAAACAACATTGAAATACATTGCAAACATAAAAGATAGTGACGATGTACTTGCATGATTGGTTGCAGTGCCCACATTATTTTTAATAATATAAAAATTATCCAATTTTTATGAAACCAGGGTTTAATAGTTACCTTTTAGTATTTATTTGCTTTAAAATGTATCTGGGGAAAAGAAATTTAGCATTATGAAAATAATTAAGCACAGAGTCACTGTAAATAATCATTTATAGAGATTTATCAATAATAGTATATTAAAAACCCAATTTTCAAATTCTATGAAATTTCAAAATTACAGTTCTCAAATACCAGCTCAAATTTAGCATTTTAAAAAGTAAAAAGATAAATGATCAATGAAAAATAATGTATCTTTGATCAATGTTTTTTTTAAAAAAAAAAACGCAAAAAAAAGTATTTTAAAAACTACAATGCATTGTTGCCATTTGTAAAAACATGTTCTTTTCGGTAAATAATATTAAATGCAAAAATTGAACTGAAAATAATTAATACTTATTGAATTTCCAAAATTGTATATTATTAGAAATAATTACCAAGGTGATCTTTTTTATTTGAGATTAAATTTGGAATTTCTAAGAATCCAATGGTTGACATTGAAATAATTTTAAAACAAGTTCAAGCAATTGAAAAATTTTGAAATTTTACAAAGCACAACGTAACTTTTCTCCTCTGTTATTTTGAAATCAAAAACAGGCTCAAAAATATCTAGATAAATTTGTTTATCCAATTAACAAAGTATAGTTTCCACAATTAAATGCACATATAAATTTTTGGGGGCTAAAATTTATATGTGTCAACCGGAAAAGCATATATCTTTAGCGAAAAAGTAATTTTCTAACATTATATGTTTAAATATTTTCCATATTTAAGCAAAATAAGTTATCCATTTAAAATTATATAGCTTGAAAACTTGTCAAAAAAGTTTTAATTATATCTTTACTTTCTGCTTGCGTTTTTAAACTAACATTAAGTAATTTCATTTCATAATTTTTCCCTTAAAAAACAATTTTGGTGGAAATAGATTGGGAAATATTTTTATTAATCCGACTCAGAAGAATTCAAATTTTTGTTCGGCTTTTACAGAATAAGTGTGGTCAGTAACTTATTTTTGAACTTTGAATCGCTTTTCTTTTAATTTTTACGTCCAACTTTATCACAATATCTACAATAGTACAGCAGAAAAATTAATTTAAATCGCATTTTGAGGCAGTTAAGACTCATTCGGTAAAAGTTTGCAGTATTTGAGATGCATTATCGTTTATCTCTGTTATTTTTACAAAAAATGTCTCATTCATCTGAAGTTCATAAATGTTCTTATTTTCATAATAAATGAGCCCATTGGTAGGGTAGTGAAATACTTGCTTTATCAAACGTGCTTATCAGGAACATTAGACAAAGTCTTCAATGTCTGCTGTCTATCAACATTTTCATGATTGAATGTCAAGAATTGTCTACTGATCTTGCAGATGAAATCAATGTCACAGTAATTCGAAAGACCTATAGTCTCTGAGACACCAGGAACTATCTACTGGACTTAGAGAAGAAAGTTACTGGTTGTAGGATCCAAAGGCCTCTCAAGCTTTTCAAGGTTGCATCACTAGGAACTGTCTAGTGTTTGTCATAGTCATTGAGGACATACAGTAGATGGGGAGGAATAAATTGGATAAGGAGTCATTAGTGGTCCAAGGAGGGGTCTGGTGATAGATGCACCAAAATGAGCTGGTACACCTGGCAAAAAATGCGAGGCACCAGCAGCGGTCATTCCGAATCCAAAGGACGGTAACAAAGGACGAGTGGCCATTCGAAGTTTTTCAATTTCTGCTTCTTTTAGCCTCTTTTCTTTTGCCCGGCGATTCTGGAACCAGATTTTCACTTGTGTCTCTGTCAAGTTCAAAGATGAGGAGAACTCTGCTCTTTCTGCAATGGACAAATATTGTTTTGACCGAAATTTCCTTTCAAGTGCCAGCAGCTGTTGGGTCGTGAAAGGGGTTCTTGGTTTTCGGTTGCTTTTGTGCTTCCGGAGTTGGCACTTCATCGGGGGTAATTTGGGAGGTTCGCCGGATTCTGCAAAGACAGAAATTTCAAATATAAGCGCAAAATTTAAAAATAAAATCATAATAAGAAACAGAATTCCTTTTATTTTAATTACATTACGATAAAATAATAAAATGTAGTTTATATAGCTTAAAACAAGATTTAATAAACTTTTTCAGCTGGAGGCTCTTTTTTTGGAGGTTGATTTTCATGACTCCATTTTGATCGCAAAAACATTACAGTTTATCGAGTTACAGAATGAGTTTTCAATTAATTAAATGATGAGATATTTAAACAATTTTAATTGAAAATATTTTTCTAAAGACTTTATTCTAATATATCTCGACAATGAACTACCTAAAAGGGGAAAGAGAAAGAAAGTGGATATTTCTACTACGAAATACTTTGTGTTATCTCAGATGAGACAGCTATAGTGCGATTCTGACGAATTCATGAATATTGTCTATTTAATATCAGATGAGTCTGTTTTTATTAGTTATGGAAGGTAGTAGCAAATCGAAATTTTCCAGATCTGGCTACGATATCAGATTTCAAATTCGCCAGCTAGACTTTGTAGCAATAGGGATTGCCAAGTTCAATTTAATTGCATTTATTACAATATTATCATTTTCTCCCCTTTTCATACTTTATTTCTTCTCAACAAATGCACTCGTTTGTATGAAGTACAAGGTCTTCAGGGTCATACTATACACGCAACTCTATAAAGCTTGAATTACAGAAGCGAAATCATATTTTTATGAGATTAACATTTTACATATGAATTCTGTATATAAAATTCTTTATTAAAAGATTGTGAGACTTTGTACACATCATTATAATTCAGATACCTCACTACTTTTGACTCATAATGTATTACTTGCCATTACTAGGGCTATGAGAAATATGGACTATAGATAATAAGCTACATCTAATCACTCTGTTTCCTATGAGAGATCTTCGTGATATTCACATTGATAATATTTTAATTTTTATGCATTCTTATACCTAGACTATCGACTTCTGCGTGCAATTCAAGGTTATATCTTCTTTAATTACATATTGATTTTTTTTTCTTTCACTTTGCTAATGGACGTTATATGTGGACTCCTTTTTCTCTTCGTCCACATATAACGTCTTGATGTAAAGTAAAAATATTTTCATAAGATTTTGTAGAAATCTGTAAAATAAGCTAAGAAATACAGTTTTTAAATTGATGTAAAGAAATGAAATGCATATTCCTAAAAGTCTAACTGTGTATAAAAAATTGATGTAATACTAGTTTCTTTAGAAAAGAGTTAAAATCAGCTATTATAAATCTTTGATAGAAATAACATTAAAGATTTAAAAAAATTTAAAAATATTTTTTATCTGTATGTTTCTTTTAGAATCAGTTCAATATCATTGGCAACAAAATGGAGTTCATATGTTAAACATCTAATTCACAGCAAAGTTTCGTAACATCCCTCCGAAAATTGGAATGAGAACAAAAATGGAAAATCATTTTCGAGTCTTCATTTAAAGGTAAAAAGCGCCTTTCAATAAGATTCGTAGTAATTAGCGAAAGATTTCCGACAAAGCAGCACTTGAACAATAAGACCTGTCTAATGAGGTCGATTTTAAAACTAATTTATTTGTGAATTGTCAGACGGCTGTCTTTCCCCTTTTAAATCCATGCGATGGTATTCAATTGAAAGCAGTTAAGCAGTAAGGATCCAGCCGCAAAGCAAAATTTTGAGATATAGTTGGTTTAATAAGAAAATACAGAGAAAAGATTCCTGCATTGCATTTTTTCAAAATAAAAGATTTCAGTATAACTAGTATTACACAGCGTATAACGTGTATTGGTTATGTTTTGAGAGACACATATGCGCATGTGTGTCACTCAATATGACACTGCATATATGACACATATGCTGTCATAAACGATTAGAAAGCATAAACAATAAGAATTGGTGTTCTTTTCTGCCTATTCAGCAACGAAATGTGTTAAATGTTTAGATTTAATAGCTTTTTATCATTACATTTGTCTTCTTATCATGATCGTATAAATGCAATGCTCAAACACATTTTATAATATCAAGGAAAGTGAGACATACTTTTTAAAATATTAATTTAAAAATTTCAAATGCGAAAAGTTGTTTTCTTCATATCACCAGACTTGAAAAGCAAGAACTCCATACCAAAACAGTCTGATTTAACTTTTAAATAAGATGTTACTTCAAGTAATAAAAAGTTTCCTTTCTCCTGGAAAGGATTTTCTTTAATTACAAATTTAAAAGCCTGAATGTAATGATGTATTTTTATTATCACACAGAAATCATGTTGTCAGAATTCCATCAATAAACGTGGATAATGCTTCGAAATGATGTTTTGTTTTTCTCTACCTCTGTTCCACAAATTGTACTGACCAGAAAAATCAACAAAAATTATATCTTTTACTTTGACTTTCGAGGCCAATTTCGAATATTATCTCATGATAATTGTGGGTACAAATAAAGTATACTTAACTCAATATACACAACCTTTAACATTTAAATAAATATGTATAAAAAGAACACTAAATTTCCATTATTTTTAATGAACACATAATTCAGTAGCTTTATTAAAGATATACAAGAAACATGCAATTGCGTTTAAATAAGGAAATCTTGTTTACATCCAATACTCAATTATTTGTAATTGGTTAAGCATTATTATACACTCAATGGAAGTAAACCGTTGCTATGGAAACAAATTGTTTGAATTAAAATTGGAGACCGAAGTAAATAAAAATTGTCGTTACATATTGTAGCAAATGTATTTTAAATATGAAATGAATTTTAAGCATTTGAAAAGTTTCTTAATGTGAAAAAAGATATAACAGTTGTATATATAATTGAATTGAGAAATTAATTTATCTTTTGCATAGGAACGATTTTAGATCATTTATTAGTTATGAAAGAGAAAGGAAATAATAGCCTTACAAATGTAATATTTCAATAAATGTTATCTAAGAGTAAATATTTTGTTTTATGTATGTTTTATGCATATGTATAAATGAATAATTTCCAAATTATTTTGCATCAAAATGATTATAAATTGGCATACTATATATAAATTAGGATATACATCATAAAAAAATCCTTCAAACGCTCTACTGGATAGATTACAAAATCTAGAGTTACCAAATTTTGTACGCAGTAGCTTCTGGAGTGTTAAATACTGACTAAAAAGGTTTTTTTAAATATTTATTTCAAATGAGCCTTATAACTATTTTTTTATTTTATTTTGATTATCAAAATGCTAATATTTTCCTTTAGTAATTTCAGAGCATGTTATAGCATGAAAACTACCACTTCGAAATTTAACTACACTACTTTGAAATTTTAAAAATATTTTTTTCTCCATTCAATTTTTATTAATATTTCTAAGGATATTTTGTAAAAATCCTTTTCGTATATATATACTTTTGCATTGTATACTTATACATTGCTTTAATAATTAAATCTTTAATTATGCGCGTTGCGACTACATTAAATACATTTTTGTATATACATTATTACTACTAAATAGTTAAATATAATAAGTACTAAGAATATAATAAAGTCAGGCAAATCAAACTTAAAACCTTATAATATTGTGATGTTCCGAAACAGAAATTTGAATTTCCATTAATTATTATTATTATAAATATTTTTGACTTACGAAATTTAAAAAAAAAAAATACCTTTTTTTAAATACGTGTGAACTGATCTTATAAATTGTTTTTGTAATGTGTAGCTTTAATTTCCAATTTCTGTCTCTAGAAAGACAAGTTTCTTAATCTTCTATTCGAACTTTAAATATAATAAATTGTTTTTGCTTAAACTAGTAATCTATTTCCTCTTAACGTGTTTTATTTTTACTGCTCTATATTACGAACTACTAGATCTTGCTGAGCAGTTGTTTTTTAAAAAAATTTGATCTAAATTGCTTCATGAATATAGGTGAATAATGATTATTTAAGACAAATGTTGTAAGCTATTATTCCAGGTATACAAAGAGCTTCAGAATTTTGAAGTTTCCATATACATTTTTATATTTTACCTTTTTATTCCTTTGAATCCTCTAATTTTATAAAGAAATTACCATTAAAAAGAAAGGAACTGGTTCAAACTTGCGTTTTAACACTTATCGCCTGTATAATAAAGTGGATAATATTTTTGTTTTGTACTGACTGGACTTAAAAACTCTGACCTCAGACTTTAAAAAGTAAGTTAGAATTCCTTATTTTTGTCATCTCTAGACCAATGATTGTACATTTAAAAATATATCTGAGTATAAAATGTATTTCTGAGCAATAATAAAGATAAATCTCTACCAGCATGCATATTTAATAAAGATTTGTTATGGTTCAAATGGTATATTTTATATGAAATACTACGCTCCTAAATAACCTGAACTTCAAAATATTTTGAGTAAAAAAGGAAATTATACAATAGAAAAACGTGATGCATTGAAAAGGGCCGAAAATCTGTAGGAAGAGAAGTATGTACATTACAAAATGCAAAAAAAAGAGAGCAACTCTTTATGTCCCTATCAGTTCCTTTTTTACTTATAAAAAATTGCCAGCCAGTCTCAAAATTCTTAAATTCTCAAGACCAGCAGATATTTTTTTAGTTTCTGAAAAAGAATATACTTCCAATTACAAAGTTTCATCAAATAATGTATCCAAATGCATGAAAATACTTTTGCTACTGTAGAAGTTGATAATAATAATAATAAATTATCCTTTATATGGCTCACATTGTGAGAAAAAAAAGTTAGTAAAATGTTTTTCTTACATACCTATAAGGATATAAAGTTTTATACTATCGTCTGAAAAACTTGTGAGATATTAAAAGACAAATTTATTGACTTAGAACACTTATCCATACCTCTGAGAAAGGCTTTCGTTACAATTTTTAAGGATAATTTACATATTACGAAAAATTACTTAAAGGCAGGATTTAAAAAATAAAATCTAATTTATTTACTTTCATTAAAATAAAAAATGATCAAATAATAAAATAAATGAAGCATTAAAAATTCACTAGAAATGAATACCTTCGACAACTACACAAAATTGCATTCTTTTAACTGTACCTGTTAATATGAAATGAATCCATCATTGTTGATTAAGTGACTTAAAGAGCAACCTTTTGCATTTATCGGCAAAGATCAAGAGCTTGTATTGCCAAAGCCAATTCATCCCTTAGTTCAGGCATGATGCTAATTAAAAATGATTAGTTACTATTCACTTTATTTCTGTACAAAATGAAAACAGCTAATGAGTTTCTAAAAATGCCATTTCCGTGTTACTAAATAAGTCGCTCTTTTGCAAAGCACACAAGTGTCAGCAGTGAATTTTATTGTATTGTTTGGCATTCCAGTACTTCTCTAAGATTCTTTAATGCGTTGACTGACAACTACGAGATAATTCGTAGATTGTGTTCTTTTCTAGAACCAAACCATCTATGTTATTAGATGACACCTTCTCTACAACAGTTAAAAGATAACAAAGAAGGGGTCATCTAATTAGATAGATGGTCCTGATATCAGGCGAGGGTAGTGGCAGTTAAAGATTAGTTTCTCAAATTCCTCTTCACTTCTTCATAAAGTCGAACTTGCAATTGTCAACTAATTGAAGTGAAAAGCATCATAAGTAATAAGCAAATTTATTTCAATTCGCGATGATTGGATCATGTACTACTAGAAAATAATTAAATGCATTGAAAAATGTGATTTAATCCCCTTTAAATTTTAAAGTAAGTTTATCTGTGTAAATCTTGCAGATTAAAATTAATTTTTTATTATCATCTTCGACAAATGCCAAAACGTTTTCATGCAATCGCCCACCTAATTTAATGAAACTTTGTAATTAAAAGTAAATACCTAGGTGCAATATTTAGAGAAGTAATAAATGCTTGTTTCACTTTTTGGGGACACCATATGTAACTAAATTGAAATAACTATTTGATTATTAATTAAAAATTAGAAAAATAAGGAAAATTTTTAATTAAATTTAATTACGAAAAATTAACAATATAAATAAATAAATAAAAGTGGATATTTGTAAATTTAAAAATAACTTTCGAAGTTTTAGAATTTGCAAACATTATGAGATCAGTTTAAGTGATCTTATTTTTGATGGATAAGTTTCAGACTGAATGCGATTTGTAGTTTCAGTTTGATAGTCTAAATATCTAAAGAGGTCTATTTAATTTACTTTAATTTTATTTGTTCAACAACAAATATTATAAAGCAGAATAGTAAAGCGTGAATGTCAATATGTTATACGTATTCTTGTGGGACAAAAATTCAGATTCAGTCCAAGCTGTAAATGTTTCACCAATTTTTATTTGCACAATAAACTCAACTGAATCTATTTTCACCACTTTCGTCACTCACTAGTGTCACTGCGTTACTTAAAATCCATCTCATTAACAAAAAGCTAGCAAAGAAAAGATGCACTTTAGCCGCCGTTGAATAACAGACTGTTTACTATGAGCAAATGAAATCTAAAAAATTAGCTAGAGTTGCACACTTTCTGCGACAATGCGGCGATATAATTTAATCTTTCATAAACCGATTTTCACGCTCTGATCACTCAACGCTTTAAATGAAATCGTTTACGTTATCCCCCTCTATTCCCCTTAGGGGTTCCATAATCACTCTAGTGCGAAAAGAGGGGAAGTAGGGAAAAGGGAATCATAATTCCCCCCTTTCAACAAAACGGCGATCATTATCTAAAACGACAGCACGCGTTATGCGGTCTATAATATTCTTGATTAGAAGTCATATAAATAACAAAAATAAACCTTAAACGGATATTTTTTTTCATCCCTACTCGAAGCGTTTCCACATATTTAACAACTGGGAATATTTATTTAACAGCAAGTCAACAGGCGAGTGGCACGCAAATAAACGTGGCTGGAAACCACTTTTTATCCCCCAGTGCTTCAGCGAATGTAAACAAAAGTCGTCATTTAACAGAACATATATACGCACGCATGAAGAAAAACATATATGCGAGGATCTGTGAATCCAGTAGAGCTGGCAAAACGCGACTATTCTCAATTCTTTTAATGGCCGGACTCGGTTTGCCATTTGAAAAGTGTATGTCTAGCATACGGCATGGATCATTAATCGCAACCAACATGAGTCTATCACGCAAAGTCAGTCGTCATATATGGAGAAATAATCTACTTCATATATCCACAAAACTTGCGAATTAACTTAATGGAAATGGACAAACGTTTGGCAAAGTTTTACTAGCAATTACCAGAAACAAATGCATTGCAGATAAATAAATTAGGACGTGGTTACGGTGCCGTTTGTGACTCACTCATTGTGAGAAAAAGTGGGCAATTGTTATTTGGTTGTCCACAACTGATTTCTGTATGTAAGGAGAAGTTGATTAAAATGAGAAGATTTGTGTTATATAAAAGAGTGAATAGGAGCTGATAAAGACTAACTTTGTTTTATTGATATTTAAAAATTTAAAACTCAGCAGTGAAATAATTTATATAGACCCTATTATTTAGAAAATTAATATTAATAACTACAAGCTCATTTTTATTCATATTTCTTTAAACCCTGTGCATTTATCTTGTGCACAGAATGTTAAAATTTTTTATATTATAATTTAAAATTAAATAAATAAATAAAGGGACAAATAGAAAATTTGCTACGATAACACTATCATGTTCACACATGATAAAAAGGAAATCTACTATCGAAAATTTCAAGTTTTCGTGTGAAAACATTATTACCATCGTTTTTCTAAATATCGACGCTTGTGTAATCTAATAGTCTCGTGCTTGTTCCAAACCGATTTAAACTGGCTAATGACAAATTAATTAAGACAATTCATAAGAATTCAGAGAATGTATAATTTAGAAATCAAGCTGTAACTTTAGTTGGCGATAAATCGCTAAATGTGGCAACCTTCTGCATTATTTTCTAATGGCCCTAAATTTAATTAGATGAAATTATTCCTTAAACAAGAATCTTTATTGATTAAACAAATAATATTTTAACTTTTTTGGTTTATTTTTTAAAAATGTTCCTCGAATTAAGTAATAACACTGTGATTTAAAGGGAAATACTACAACTGCAGATGATAGGTAATTCAAAAGCTTAACAGTGAAAGCCGATTCAAAAATAAAATTACATTAGCAGACGATATATATTTTAAAAGCTATACCGTGAAAGCCGACTCCAGAATAGAAAAAAGGGAAAAATAGCCAATTTGTTGCCTTCACATTTTGAGGCTCCAAAAACCACAAGCGAAAATAATATCATGTTCTCACATGATAATTAATATAAAAGAACCAAAACCACTTTAGCTGTCTACAAATATATACGTATATATATTGATTGTTTTATTCTTATTCGTTGATTATTATGACTTCATTATTAATCATTTGTGAATCTGAATTATTTCAATATTTTTTAAGCCAAAGTTTGTACAAAACATTTCCATTATTCATTTAAGCCTTGTTTAAGGAATATCACAAAAGAACAATCAAACTCCCAAACGGTTGAAACGAAAACTTTAAAAAAGGATTTTAATGATAGTTTAAGCATCATTTAATCATAATAATGCTACTGAAATCGATAGTCCATGATGAGCATCATTACTTTCGGAGGGAAAAAAATGTAACAGGTTGTTTGAGTCAATACTGTTACAACCGTTCAATAGATTACTTTCTGAATAGACCGTCATTAAGGAAGTGTACAGTTCTATAGTACTGTAAAGATTTTTTTTCCCCTTTTTTGAAGAAATTGCTGCGGGTACTTTTTGAAAAGGATCATTTCCTTCGTGGCAGAAGGAGCAGTTAAGAAGGAAAATGTTTCTTACGCTTCGTCTTTTTCAGGAGATGGCTCTTGAAAGGCTGTGTTCCTGTAAGTTTGGTCTGAAGAGTTATTAAAAAAATAAAAACATTTATTTGCTTTTGAAACCGGAAGACGGACACTGATTGTTAATCGTGATCCTTATTCTTAAGTTTCTACTGATTGCCATCTCGTTTTCTAGTAAAAAACTCTGTACAGATCCAAAAATTGGAAAATGATTAAGGAATCGAAACATTGATTAATAATAGTCATGTAATAGAAATTGAACTTTAAATAATAATTTTTAAATAATAAACTATATTCCTAGAGGGTTCACAAAAAATTCACAATACCTACATTTTTTAGATTTCTCAGTATTCATTAATAAAATTAAATAAACTTAATAAAAAAAAAGCTTTCAAATGCAGAATTTTATAAGCATATTAAAAAGAAGATTTTTTTAAATTAAAAAATCTTCTTTTAAAGAAAACTATAATTTTCACTATTTTCTAATAATTATTAATAGTTTTAACTATTTTCTAGAAAATAGTTAAAATTATTTTCTTCTTTTCATTTTATACTTCATTATTGTATTATTCATTTTATAATTCATTATTATAAATGCTATGAAATCATCTTGAAATCAAATTTTTCTCAAATTTGCAACCAGGGAGCGCCATTTGCATGAAACCACAATTTCACTGAATATGTCAATTATTTAATTATGAAAATATTAAAATCGAGTGATATTACCGAAGGCATACGAGGGCTTATAATTAAAAATAAAATAAAGATCTAACATCTCAAGAAATAAATGAAAAAAAAACAATTACAAAATTTCATTGTTAAAATATGAAAAAAATCAAGTTAAATGCGAACACAAAAATTGCCTTGATATATTTTATTGAAACTTGCTGAATAATTACTTTGTGTTTGATTTCTTTTTATTTGACGTTTATTTAAATATTTTCTTTGGTCAAGGAATGACAACAAGAATTTTCAGATGAAAGTGCTATTGAAAATTTTTTGAGCTTTAAAAGTGGCCATAAGAGGAATAAGTTAAGAAATCCAGCCTTGAAATAGCGATTCGGCAACTTTTAATTAAATATTTTAAGCAAAGTTAGTTTTAAATAAAAAGAAATATTTGAGAATAAAAGAGCATAATAAATTTTTTTAACAAAACCCCCTAATTTGTAAATAAAACATTTGCTCTTGCATGAAACAGAAACCAATTACATGATGGCATCTGTTGCTAATTTGCAGTAATTCTTGCATTCTATACTCACAATCGTTGATTTTTTTTTTTTTTTTGCACTTTCAGACTTTTTTTTATTGTCCATTCTTTATACACGGATTAAAAAAAAAACAATACCTTTGCATGAGTATGATGTAATGCTTTACTTTTAAAAAACTAGGAGCACTCTTTTCTCGGCTTATTAGGATACCATAGTAAAAAATATCTGCCATAAAGTACTTGCGTTTTAAATAACCAAACGATCTGGAATTGCATCATTGAAATTAACTTAAAATTTTTAAATATCTCTATTTTTATTGCCATTTGTTAACTTTGTTTTTTGATTTTGCGTACATGGGGATAAATTCGGAAGCTGTTATCAGAACAAAATGGTTTGTGTGCAAAATGATTAATTTCTTTTCAATGATTTCAGTTTAATTCTCATTTTTTTCCGAATTGCATAGTTAAAAAACATATTTTAATCATTGGAGTGATTGTTTGCTCTGAAAGAAGTAAGTTTGTTTCAAATTTTCACTCGATGGAATGGAAAATTGTTTTTATATAGTTTACATAATGTTTCCCTTAAATGTGAGAAACAAAGGAGTAATCGAAATATTTAAAATGTTTATAATATTTTCCAAGAACATAAATGCCTAAGTATTTTTTTAAAATCAGTAATTATGGTTTACAGTCAAATTCAATGTAACTAATCATATTTAAATATATCAAGACCATACTGAGAATTTTTAATGAAATGTTTCATAGTTTTTTCCCTCAACGTTGTCAAATTTATTTGTTGCTGAATGTAGATGGCTATGCTTCTAAATATATGAAAAGTCAAATGGCAAGAATAATTCATTATTTTTCATACCAAATAGATAAGCAAAATTAAAATAAAGCGCTCAATATGCCACTTTGATTTAGAAATTTTAATTGATGAATATAGTGCTGAAATGCCTTTTCTTAAAACCCATTACTTTTTTAACGATTATCATTACAATTAATTTATAAAATAGACATATTACACAAGTTTTTAAAGATGAGTTAATACTAACCGATAATCCACGACACAGAAGAGGTTTTTTTTTTCTTTTTGCATAAAATATATCGCAAAAACGATAATTATCCGACACCAATTCTTAGAAAATTATAGATACGTCACTAAAGAATTACAAGTAGAGAGATAGATTGAACTTTAAGCACCTGAAACTCTACTGAAAATAAAGCATCCTATCAACCAATATAAATGTTTTGCGATTATTTTCGAAATAACTCGACGAATGAACTGAAAATATTTTACTATGTCAAAATATACAAATATTTCATGCGAACAATTCTTTCTGTTCATCATCATAATAATAATCCAGTATGAGAAAAGCTATGTGGTATATCGCTATATCCAATTGAATAATTCAAACTATGCTGTTATGCATGTTTAAAAAAAAATATACAATTGATAAAATTTCAATTTTACAATCAATGTTTGTTACATTTAGTTTTGCAAAACAGTGATTGATATATTTAATTTTATGCAAAGATTATGGACATTAGTGTTTACAAAATGTGATGTTTAAAGAAATATATATCTAGGCTCATTTTGTGAGGTTATTCCTATAACATAAAGATATGCAGAAACACGTTTTATGTCCTCCCTCGGTAACTCTGCTACTCGTCACTTTTAGTGTAGTATCAGTTTAAACTTTCACTCACTATAGGTTAGAATTTCTGAATGATGAATCACACCCGCGCTTTAAACACATTCGAGAACCTCAACAAGGTTGACACCATAACATCTATTAGATTGTTCAATATTTGTAAACATAAAAAATGATAAAAACTATCTTTATTTAAAAAAAAATTCTTTAGCTTTATTAAACTAATTTTTAAAAATTCTTTTTAAACATTCACCCCCTCCCGCCTCTCTGTACTTTACTACGTTTTCTGTTAGAAATAAGCCATCAACAAAAAATTTCAGGATTCTCTGAATCAAACGGGCACAATTAATGATATCTTAAAACGTATTGAAAAAGTATGACATTTTGATGAAATAATTGAAGATAAATAAAAAGTTCTTTTCAAAAATCATTTGAGGGGGAAATGCATTTTTCTGTTTTGCTTTCAATCATGTTGTTTCTTGAGATGAAGTGAAAAAAAAAGCATTAACGGATAGAATAGATATTGCGTCGCGATTATTCTAGCCAATTTTGAGAGCTGAATAAATTACATTATACTTTTATAACATTGCAAATGAAGAGCTATGTGTGTATATATATATATATATATATATATATATATACTCACATACGCATAAACACTCATTAGAATAAAAAATATTAAGAAAAAAGAGCTCGATATTAGAAGGTCGAAAATATTTCACTTTGCTTTCAAATAAAATGAATCATCCTTGAAAATTATCTCCTCGACCACATCAAAAATAGAAGCGTGTTTTAAAGCTTCAAAATTTTCTTCTTGCGACCGATTCGATTAGATATATCCTCTTTTGGCATTACTTTCTCCAAATAAACGAGAAATTATAATAAGAAGAAAAAGTAAAACAATGATTAATGAAAAAATCACAAAAAAACCCTCCAATTCATATAATTACATAGTTATTATTAAGTGTAAAAGTCTATCTTAGCCATTTTTTGCTGAAACAACTAAAAATTGCTATTAACTGGTGACACTTACACCGCACTCGTTGATCTTGGGTTTGGGCGTTCAAGTCGTAGATCCACAACATATAAAGGCTTTTATACATTTGACATCTGCCGCCATGTGTCATACAACCTTACAAGAGCTAGTGTTAAGAACAAAATGTTGTCAAAGGCCTAGTCTTTGTCTAATGAGTTTCATAAATGAATCTTAAAGTACTTGGAAACTACTGAATACAGATATTGTCATCATAGATTTATCCAAAGATACAAAGCAGCAAACCTAAAGGACAATTAATTGGTTCTTTAGAAATTATAGAAAACCAAGACCTATAAGACATAGCTAGTTAGACCATCTCCTTTTTATCAACTCACCCAAAGGGGCAAATACTGTTATCAAAATACCAAACTTCAGTAATTTTCCCTAATAGACAAGATAAACATGTCTTTTATGTTCTTAACATATTGTTTTATTTACTCATTTTTAACATATAACGCTACTCAAGGAGTATGCATGTAATCGAACTGCTATGGTTTTTCTTTAAAATTCATTGCTTGATAAGACATCAGATATTTCGAAATAATATTATGATTCAAAATTACAGAAACCCATATCCTAGAGCTCGAGTCAATACAGGCATCGTCATTCATTTCAAAACAGTTAAAACAGTGCCCACCTCAAAACTGCCATAATGTAATTTTAAAATGGACTTTTAATTCTGCAAATCCAATCAAAGTTGTACAACTCATTGTTTAAGAAGTCTCAGAATAGCACATATAATTAATATATGGATTAATTGTATATAAATATTAGTAAATTTTTATTTGAATACATATTGAAAGGAATTTCTCCAATTACTTTCCTAAAAGCTTCCTGGCCCATTAGTCTCCTCGTATAGTCGCATATTTATTTGTTTATTTATAGCAAGAGCTTTCTCAAACTGACTTCGGGCAAATTTTCTGATCCTTTAACAGCTTTCTGACGTAGCTATATAGTTAGTTGCGTCTTACAGGAACTTTTCAAACTGTCTTCGTATAAGCTTGTGGACCCATCAGATGCCTTCTAATAAAGCTATGGAATAGTTTGTTTGTTTATTGCAAAAACTTTCTTAAACTTCCTTCGTAGATGATGAACCTTTAACCGCTGATCTTTTTCTGGTTCTTTAACAGCTTCCTCATTTAGTAATATATTCGTTGTTTGCTGACAAGAATCCTCATATTGCTTGTATTTGCTTCTTTTTTTTATTCCAAGAATCCTTCTTTTATTCTGAAATCGTCATCAGAATTTCAGCTTTTTGTCCCTTTAACCACCTTCCAGTGTAGCTATTATTGAAATGAGGATAGTTTCGAAGAAATTTTATGATTGAAAAAAGAAAGTGGCTTAAATGTCTATTTTCTTATTGCACATTTTTTGCAACATGGCTAAAGATAAAAAATTAAAAAATGTGCATTCTATAAACTGAAAACGTGGGAATATATTTTTTTTATCGATTGAAATAAATGAATGAAACAGAAAAAATTACAGATGATGATGCACTAGTATGAATTTTGTTGAATTTCATTTGAATATGATGACCATGTTGTGCGTATACATCATATCTTTTTAGGAATCCACTAGAAAGAGAGTCCAGAAATCCTTAAGAGGGTCACAACCATCAAATTTAAATTGGTCTTTGTAAGTTAGCATCGGTCAATAGCAAACAAACATTATCAGTAAATCGTTTTCTTCTTCTTCACACTTTTGTACCTCCTACTCGGGGAGCATATTTAAGTGTAACTGAGCTTATTTGAAAGAAGGAATTTCAAGTCTATGGTGACTTCTTGTTTTCTACAAGCAATTGCTATTACATTCTTCAGTTCCATAATACATTAAAAGATAATTAATGAAGATAAAATATAGGAGGAAATGTAGGATAATGTAATTAATGAAAAAAAATTAAAACGAAGAAAAAAAAATCTTTAATCCGAGATGCCGTTATTTTCAAAACGATACAGTTTTATACTTATTGCTCACTGAATTTTGTAGACATTACAAATTATTTACACTGAACATCAAGTGGGCACATTAAGATAAGTACGGAATTTGCATCAGTGTTTGAACTTTTGCAGTTTATAGTTTCTTTAAAATTTAAAATCAGGAAAAACAAAAAAAATATCAAAAATTATACAATAGATCTCAGAGGCTATTTTTGCTCCTCAGGACAATTAAAATATATAGCTACCTTATAAATATCATCAATCCCTTGCTGTTTGTCCGAGTAATGGAAAAAAAATTGTGTAATTTGTGGGGGGAGGGGAAAACGGGGAAGATAGACGAAATAAAAAATGCTTGAGATTTGAGAGAAACCAAAGAACTATTGATTACTTCAAAAAACATGGAAAATTAATCAAACATATAGAATGCAATTAAAGGGATAATATATATCATAATACTGTAGCTATTTTATATTTTTGTATATATTTTACAATATAATCAATACTTTCAAAATTTCCAAAATATAGTCATATATAATTCTTTTCTAAGATATAAGAATATACATTTATAAATAGGCTAATAATTCATTTACTTTTTCAATACAATAATAAATACAAAAAGATATATAAATTTGCAACTCGATCTAACATTATTATTATTATTTTATTTTAAATGAACTGGAAGAGAATATATTAAATTTGTTGGTGATTTTCCTTAACAACACATTTAATTGTATATATCTATAAGCTTGGTGATCCATTTATGGCCAAATATGCATCCGTATTGTGTGTAGTACTTATGGCCATTTAACAATCTCGATTTAATTCCTCTTATCTCCTTTCCTATTATATTATGTGAAGGATAAAATTCGAATCTTCATTTCATTTTATTGCTTTAGAAATGTTGAAATAACCACATTTCATAGTAATATTCGCATATTCCATAGTTACTCTGAAACATTTCCTGAAAGGTATATACAGTTTGTTTAATATGTGTTTCATTGTGCAAACACTAACATCTGTGGAAAGTTATAAGATATATTTTTCGAAAGAATGAAGCATAGAATACTATTTTAATAACATTATGAACTTAAACTGAGTACACGAAAATCGCTACTCTTGATTAACAACTGAATTTCATCGACTGAAAAGTTTTTCCGAACATATGCATACTTCAAGGCTTTTTTGCTTATATCAGAAGGACATAATATCGATGGAGCAGTTATTAAAAATCATATGGAATTTTTTTAAGTGGAATTACATTTGCATATTTTTATTAAAAAATTTATAGTTAACCATATTACAAAATTTCCATTGATTAATTTAATCTATATATATCTTCCAAATATATCGTTAATTTCATTTCGTCAAATCTCAATGATTAAAAACTATTTACACTAATACACTTAATTTACAATTTATGAGTACGTATTATTCTTCATTGAAAAGTAAAATATCCTTGTAATACAATAATAATGTAATAATTTTACTTTCAAACGTATTGGGTCAAAAAAATTGAATCAATTTTCATATGCTGATAGGACAAGAGCATGCAATAGTTTTTTTTTTTTTTTTTGAAGATAAACATTTTTATTACTATATAAAAAATCCAAGATTCGAGCTTTTTACAAAAACGGAAATTTTATAACTAAAACTTCATAAGGTGACGTCAGAACTTTTTCATTCTTATTACAAATGCAGTAAAGAATGTTTTTATACCGTTTCTGTATACTGTGACATAGAAGGTATTAAATATGAAATCCATCTCTTGAACCAATTTATATTTTATTCAATGATTTATTAGTTTTTTTATTTATTAAAGTAATAACACATTTGTGAGGTGTGAAATCTTATTTTTATTATTACAGTATGCGCATGAAATTGAGTAATAAAGTATTTAATGAGAAATAATTTTAAAAACTTACTGATGATTGACCTTGAAGATTATCATTTAAAAAGAAAGAAACCTTCATTTCAACCTTCGAACACAGCTTTCATGATTTTATACTTCTAGACACCGTTAATATATGTAGAATTACTTACCAACGACCTATTGATCGCAGTCTCCCCTCCCCCATACAGTACTATTTGGCAGTAATTGAAGCATTAAATAGCCTTATATTAGTGAATTTTAAAATTCATCAGAACTTACTGATCTATAATTAATCAATATGAACGGAAAATTTGAAAAAGGAAATTTCGTTTGACAGTGATGTCGTCAAGAAAAATGGCGACTGAGTAACATTATTTCTTCAATCGTCATTAGTGGATTATGACATCAAAACAGTATGGTAAAAAAAAAACGATCCTTTGCCAGAAAATGCTTTAAAAAGTGACACATATGCATTAATATTTTATATTCATGGTGCTCCTTAAGGCTGGTGCATTGAATATCATATTCCCTCTCTTTATTTTCTGTAATTACGTTACTAGTATCGTAAATGAAAATGCTTCACCGATAAGAAGTTTCAGACAAATCCATCATGCTTGATGGAACATATGCATGATAGATATTACACGAAATAGAGATTATGAAAAAATGATACCATCACCTAAAGATTCAACATGTGCTATCTACATCGGAATGTTTTTGATTTCGAAACGTAAGAAACATAAGATTTATGAAAAAAATCATAATTTGAACTTCCTACAAACAATATCATGTAAGTTCCTTATAGACCAGCTTGATTAATATATTCTAGAAGTAACCCGCTGCAAATTCTAATTTCCATGAATTGTGAGCGCAATGCTAATTCTCCATTGTCAGTACTGGAATACACTTTTTCACATTCCGGCTTCATCTAAGCAATGGTAGTCGTCCTTCAATGGTATGGAATATTTCTTTCGCTTCTTACTCTAGAGGCTGAATATTTTTCCCTATTATAAGATTATGTCTGCTCAACAAAATCTTAGAAATACCATAAACCATTTAAGTAATTTCATTTGATGCTTTATCATCGTAATCCACTTTTCCTCATTCTAAAATCCTTTCAATGGAATATATCTTGATCTAAGGTTATACTTCCGGACCTTTAATGCATAATTCATAAATGTATAAATTAAAAATAATTATTATTGCAAAACCTCAATGTAGTTTATAAAAAAGGAAAACAAATAGCTCTGCTAAATATATTTAGGAAAAAAAATTGGGATTTTAAAAATTTCCTTCAGCATTTTACAATTTGTAGTCTTTTTTTTTTTAATCATTATTTACTGTTAAGAAATAATGAAAAGGAAAATGACGAGAAACTATAGAAGTCAATTCTTATACCTTAATTCTCTAAATAAATGATGGCAATCTTTTATTTCTTCGGGGTAAAAATATCGTCACTTTTAACCGATATTTTTATTTTACATAGATAAACAAATCCAAATAATTTTGCAAGGAAATAAAATTTATGTCCTGTGCAACACTATAATGGTAGCAGTCACCAAACAATTTGTATGGAATAATTGATTACCAGACAAGAGCTGTGATTGAAAACACAACTTCGTGTTGACATAAAAATGCAAAAAGAAAAAAAAGTAATAAAGTGATTCAACATTATAACAATATTCTAATAATCTGATACTTCAAATACTATTTTTTTTAAAAAGGGAGGGGGGCTTTGACAGTTAAAACAATTATTTAATAAAATTGATGTATAATTATACATTTTTGAATAATTATGAATTACTGGAGAAGTGCATTGTGGATCTAAATACATTGGACTTCAAATCCTTTGAAAAATATAGCAGCATGTTACTTTTTTCATTTGCGTTAAATTGTAAATCATTTGATTTTTAAGAGAATTAAATAACAATTTTTGTGTGAGTACCCAATTTCTCTTTCGAAAATCAATATGTTATGCAAATAAAATCAGCTTTTAATCTACTTAGATTCTTAAAATAATTTTTTCCTTTCCATTTAAGGGGGAAAACGAACTCAATCCTTTTTAGAGACTTAATTTTAAGTTACCTTTTTGTAGATCTCACAGTTATAAATAAAAAATTTTAAAAATAGAAAATTTCATGATATTTTTTTTTTATCTGGGAAAAATGTATTCAATAAACATATTTGTTATTTTGCTCTAAAATTATATTAAAGAAAGTTTTTAGCTTAACGTTGTTATTATAAAGTTCTTACATGTCGTTGCGTTAAGTATTGATTTTCCTGCAAAAAATCTTTATAAATGTGAATACTAATTTTTTTTTAATATATAAGCTGCAGGAGCATTATTAATAATACTAAATGTTATGGCACAGGCATGTATGGAAAAATAATGTTAACTATTTTAAAGTTGAATTAAACTCATAGTGTTCAGTAAAGTCATTTGTACGTCGGTATAACTAACTTACATCTTGCACTTCTAAAGAAGTTGTTATATGGATTAAAAACCAATGTTTCTGAAGATAATCCCTTTACTCTGCTAGAAGCACGGTTTTAGAGAATTTATTCTTGAATTTCTAAATAATATTTTTGTTTTTTTAATCGTTAAAGGAACCTAAAACATTATTTTTACGATGCTGCTCAATAATCTGCTGATAACAAATATATGTTGAAATCATTTATACGACATTATGTTGTAAAGCAAATGAACTATTGCTTTTGATGTGAACCAAAATTATACAATATCTAAACGATGATTGAAAAATGTATTGCATCCATAAAAAAATTAGATGTGCTTTTTACATTTTATACACTGATAAAAAATATATAATTTGTCTTATTTTGTCAGGCTAAGAGTTAAACACAATCCTATATTGTCAAATTCATTAAAAGCTTTTTAGAATTTGCAACAATGAAATAATGTTTCCCATGAGATTTCAAATATATGAAATCATTCTTGACGTAGTAAATCAGTTTATATTACAAATAAACATTGTTTAATAATTTGTCTCCATGTACTTTTAAACAATGACTTTACATTTTCTGTATATATTCATGTATTCCTGGTTCATTTTAAATAACTGCCGAGATCTAAAATATTTTGTTTCCTTTTTTTTTCTTAAGCATAAACGATCCTTCTCAATAAATCGTTTTATGGAGCTTGTGAATTATAAAATTTTTTCTTAGTATATTTGCGGTGGCGTAAGCTTAACTCATTTTCGCATGAAAAGTTATTCAATTACTCATCTTACGATAATTATAATATTCGTATTTCCATGGTTAGACATTATCGAAATAATTATGAAATATATTCTTTAAAATCATTGTTATGGAATGGAATAGTTGTCCATTCTAAATTTTGTCCCGATGTAATATGATTTGGAAGGAATAGCTAGCTCTTTGTTCTGATCCTTTAGTTCTCCCATCAATAGACGCATCAGGCCCTGATCATTTCACTCCAAATATTTCAGCTTGGTGCGATACTGATTCTTCTGATACATGTTTGTTTACATTTTCCTTTCACTTTCTTCAACAACAACATTACTCAGCAATGTCTGCTTAGGATCCAAACTTATCAACAATAACAGTTTCCCCCTAACTACTTGATAAAAGTAATGCTTTTTCCAATGTAAGGATATCTTCAAGAACTTCGAAGGGATCTAGTTATCTCAGCCTAACGTCTCAGAATGCGTTTTTTTTGACATCTCATTCATTTTATTTCGATTCCTATCTCTAGAATTAGTGCTCGAAGTAGTCTTGTGTCATCATTCTCCAGATAAAACGGGCGGAGAAACTTTACCAGAGTTTCGGCTTTTGCGGCACCCTTTTCGGACCGCAACCTGTTCCCCCGTTTGGACCCAATAGACAGCGGCTCCAAGCGGCTATTTCCATAAATCTAACCGCCGGAACACCTCCGGCTTTTGTCATGACAGCTCCCCCTCTTTTCTTGCGGAGGTTATTGAGGTTTTAAAGTGTCACTGGATAGTCCTGTATCTACGACATCATTAAAGTGCGCCATGGGGGTGAGCGCGGCACAGGGGAAGGACTGAGCGTCCCTTCGATTCACTTGCATATGAGATTTTTCAAAGCGATATATATATACTAGTACCTTGATGGATTACAAGCTGTATTCTTTTCAAAATAGACTCCAGTAAAAGTAATTGTTAAGTAAAGTGGTTAAGGCTTAACTTGGGTAAGGTTCTATGATAAATATTTGGTTGATGTTTTGTGAAGAATTACTCCAGCTAAACAAATTGAAAACAATCCAGAGACATCCTCGGCTGTTCAGTTGGTTAGGTAGAACAGGATGCACGTTGATGAGTTGCAGCTTTTCATCTTTCGGAAGCATACTCCAGTAAAAATATTGGTTAAATGAAGAAGAATTAGATTCGGTTGGCATTTAATAACGTAACATTTAGATACATATTTCTTTGATACTCAGAGAAACATTGTAGCAATAAGTAATAGAGCATGTGAATAATAAGGAAGATCAATAGTTAGAGAATATTTAAGAATCGAAAATCTCCCATTTTTAGTCTTTAGAATTCTAAACAAATATGTTTAATTAATCAGTCAACATATAATTTATGGGGAGAGAAAAATAGAAGATAACAAATGAACAAATAAACAGTCTTTTTTTTTTTTTGAAAAAAAAAAATCCTTATTGTTGAAATGGTGATTTGTGGCAGCACTCTATTTAATTGTTTAATTCGAATGTCAAGTAAGGAGACCAATATTAAAAGAAAGAAAATTTTTCAAACAGACATGCTCTTTCTTTAATAAATGATTTTGTTACTCTATTTAATTTAATTGAAGTGACAAGAGCAACGTATGATGACTAAATTTAAACCATTAACATTACAATTGTAACGGCACATGTCAAGATATTTGAGATCTCGTAATTATTTAAAATGGAAACTGCAAGTTACCGTTTTCTCTCTTCCAATTCATTTACAAACACATTAATTCGCTGAAAATCAATTAAAAAATCCTATTCCCCTTTTCAATGCAATCCATTATTCATTTTTAAATTGTAATGCTTCAAGTAATATTATTCGGCTTTCAACTACTTACTAAATACAGAACATAAGATAATTGACATAGATTAAATGATAGAAAAAAAAGGTTATTTCGAGATCTTCGGAAAACAAAATAAAAAAAAGGATATTTTCTTTTCATAATGTTACTAATTAATAATTTCCTAATTAATATAGCTAATTTCTGACTAATTGTCTATCAACAATTTATCATTTCCTCAAATGTTTTTTTTTTTTTTTTTTTTTCCCAAAAATGCTAAGATAAGGAAGTTAAACCACCCGAAAAATAATTTCACAAACTGTCTAATAAAATTGCTTGATGAAGAACTTGAAATTTTTCAGGATGCCTCAGTAAAAAAGGAAAATAGAAAGAGAGTAGTTAATTTGTCCTATAACTTGAACTATTATATTTTTAACTTTATTTTTAGGAGTCAGCTTATTACACACAAATCTCTATTAACAAATAATTAAAAAAAGCGAATTTGCTGCATTTTAATGTTAAAAACAAAAAAAATGAAAATATAAATATCCTTTTTTTATTTTGAAACATTCTAAAATAATTCTAAATTGCACATAATAATATTTTAAGAAGCCGCCAGAAAATATTTTTAGTAAAATTTCAATAAACTACCTATATTCAAACATATTCCTTTTACAGCAAATTATACCTTCATAAAACCAATTTGCTTAAGTAGTCTGTATTCATAAAATCCTTTAAAAATATAATTCTTAAAAGACATTTACCAAACTAGTTTACAAAATAACTAAACCAACTGATTAAAAAGGTATCTCTTAGAGTGCATTCTATACTTCTCTTAGAAAAGAAAACAATATCTCTTAGAATACATTCTACACTTTTTTCCTTTATCAGATTATCATATACTTTTTAAATCAAGTCATTATATTTTTCTCTCGGACAAAATTATTTAATATAATATTTAACAATTTAATATGATATTTAAAGAAATTAATACCCAAACGTTTCTTCGGTATTAGAATCAATATATGAAACAATAGAAAAGCACTATAGTTTGAAAAAGTAATGAAAAAAAAAATGAAATAATCTTACAAAATTTATAGAGCAAAAAAATTCAAAACTATTTTTTTCCACCATTAGAAAATAAATTTAAATATAAGTTGGAAAGTTGTAATACAAGCTGTAAGAAAAAAAAAAAGCCCATGCAGTTAAAATGTATTCCTTTTATTTGTTTATAAAATTTTATAGACTTTTATTATACGTAGTTTGTTTTAATATTGGGTTAATTGATTTTATTATTCACCGATTATATTGTGTGCATGGCATATAAATAAATTTCGAAATGATCCTATTCTTGTAAGGAAGCATTTAAAGATAAATTGACTTTGGAAATTTCATTTGTCAGGTCAATTTTTCCAAAATTTTCAATTGTTTAAGTTTATTTAGGAGACATTATAAACAGGGTTTTATTATCCCTCAGTATGTACATTATTCTGAAATAAATATCTTTAACAATACTTTATTAAGTCAAATGATGCCTTGAATATCATTTTGAAAGTTGGAGGAAATTCTAGAAATTTTTAAAATTCTCAAATAAAACTTTAACAACAGATTTTAATATTGTTCTTTATACTACATTATGACGACATATTTATAAAGGTTTTCGTGGAATTCTCAACTTGTTTTAAGTATAATTTCAGACAATAAAGACAATAGTAATCGAAAGTCTGCTATCCCAACCTCTTTTTGTAAAAAAACTTTTTCAAAGATATTGTTTTTAAAATTTTGAATACCTACTGTTATTGTTATGTAATAAAGAGTATCAAATCAACTAAGTTCAAAACTTTATAAGTTGAATGATATCGTTTAATGTTCTCTCTAAAAGTTAAGTTTTGTTTACTGAAGGGCCTTGAATGAATACCAATGAAAATGTGAATGGCTGATGCATCGCTTATTATATTTAAGATCTGTAATCTCAAGAAATTCTTCCTTAACTTGCGAATATACGTAAATAAATAAATGGGAAATTAAATTTTTTTAATCGAATTAAGATTTTAAAGAACTTAATTAATTAAATAAAAAATAGACTCATAAATAATAAAAAATTAAACAAAATAGAAAATAATAATAATCCAATAGTAAAACTGACTAATGCACAATAAGTTGAATGCAAAATTAACGTTATTACATCTGTCTTATAGTATTAAAAGACGATATATTTTCTTACTACAATAAATTAATTATATTTAAGTTTATTAAAATTAATTCTATTGAGAAATAATTTCCCTGTTGGTTTATTGAAAGGAAACATAATCCTTAACTTGAAAATTCTAAACGCCATTTAATTGATTAGAATTTTATAAATTACTACTTACTGTTTTGTGGGGATAATGATCTAGAACCTTGAAGCCAAGGAAAAGCTGACCCTAGAGGATGTGCCCAACAAGGCGCAGCGATGGGAACTGTTGCTGCTTGGGACTGCAGTGCAATAGGCCGAGACCCTAGTCCAGCACATACAGTACCAGTTACCGGTAACCTTTTATTGTCTTCAGCAGAGTCCAAAATACCATCTACAGTAAAACGTTTAGGTAATTGTTCTACAGGCCGACGAGTTGGCGGAGAGGGACTCCGTCTAAACGTTCTGCTTTTATCGGCCAAGAGATAGTCCACTGAAAACGATATACAAGATTTGGAAACATTTGACCCATAATATTTCTCGGGGCCCCTTGGTGGGGATAAATGGTCATTGGGTCCTCTATAAAGAGGCGATGGACTATGTGACAGTTCTTCCATATCATCAAAATGTCCAGAAACAGGAGGAGATGGAGAAGAAGCGACAGGAGATGACATCTTAACCTCTGCCATGTCTTGAACAACGGAACAACTAAGCTGCATCTTCGAACAAACACCTCACAGACAGAAGAAACTAAAGCAAAAAGATGGTCGAAGCCCTTTACCCAGTCACGTTTCTGTGACAGCGATTTCGGCGCATGATCATTCCCCACTTGGAAAATTTTCCACCAAGAAAACCGAAACTGTTCAAAAACCAGAGGCTCTCGGTGTTAAATGTTTGGGATAACTTCATCCGAGTTCTGTCCTACCGGCGATGGTTGAAAGAGGCGGTGACAAAGAAAACTAGAAGTTTCATTGGCTCAATTACTTGACGTGGGCACCAGTGCGCAGCGGGAGGGCGTTTTCGAAGAATGAAGGGCCCGCCTTCCATACCGAGTCGCAACCCTCAGAAAAGATGGCTTGTCAGGTGTCGTGTACATTTTAAGTGCTCTTAATTAACGCATCGCGGGAATCTGTACTTCTTTTTCGTTCCGCTTCCGTTGCAAATAACGCTAAAGATCTCTTTTCACGACTGACAGCCCGTTTTTCTCAACTTGCGGGCATTCAAGTGAGACGCAGGGAATTGAATCCGAGTTTCATGGGAAACGGATCGAGGATCACAGCGTATGGATTCGTCGTGTTGATGAGGGAGAGCAATTATGTTTCGAGAGTGTCAAAGGAACGATGAGGGATTTTTCGTTCCTTTTAATGATGAAATAATTACATCTGTCTTTCTCTCTCGATCTATTTTCTAGTTGAATCAGAAACTTTAATTATGATATAATTAGACTTTTTTCCCCCTTTTCTCTCGATGGATGGTAATAATAGAAAGAAATAAAAATCTCAGTGTTTTTTCGCAAAATTCTAATTTGGCGCAATGCATCGCTAGTATTTCATTGCATAATTGTTTTCGCGTAATTATTTTTGTTTTAGGTTTTCTTTGTTACTAAATTACCACCTGTGAGTATTTAATTTCATTGAGGTAAGACGAATAGCATTGAAAATGAAAATTCGTTTCGATTAATTGTCGAGGTAAAAATTAAGTAAGGCGGCTTGAGAGGTAATTGTAAGACTGGTAATTAGCATTGTGTGTAGAATTTTAATGTTACGCTATTTTTGCAGCAGCTGAGTATTGGATTTAATTTGGCGTAATGGAAATATCTAAGAATCTTTTGATTATTTGGTTTGCATTCTTTTCCTAAAATTACTTTTATACCTGATTTTAATTTATTCTTATTACTTGTTTGATTTTCGCCGATGCTATGTAAAGGTAATCAAAGTTACAATCGTAGCAAACTTATGCACATCCCATTGTATATCAAATGAGCTTCAGGAGTCTACATTGGATCGGTAGTTCCACAACGGAGTTTCTCAAAGTATGTTACATATACAAGTAATGGCATATTATACCCTTTATTTTCGTATGGTTTTTGCACGAAATATTTAAATTAAGGCAAAATTATCTTTCTTTCAACATTTTGTTTTATACTGTATATATTGGTTTCTTATAAAGCATGATTGCATATACATATATGTATATATCAATTTTATTCATTTATAAAGTTTTGAAAGTTTAAGAACCACTGTTCTACAGACAAATTTGTATTCCCCTTGCTTTGAAACTCTTCAGCAAATGACTTCTGAATAGAGACAATAGTTTAAAAACTCTCTTTATTATTTTCTAAAGTTTGTTTCTTAATGATAAATTTATTGAAAGCTTTGCAGCTGAAGACACCGTTTCAGAAGGTGCAGTCCAAATGTTAATAAGCGTTCGCCGAAAACGCATCTGACCTTTATATCTCAAAATAGGGTGAAAAATAATCCACCCCCTGCTTTTATTATTAATTTTTTCTTTTAAATTAATTAAATATTCAGATAGCCAGTTATCAGAGAGCAACATATTATTTTAACAGCGTGAAAAATAACGAGAAACGAGAGGTGCTACAATTAGAACCAAATTTCATATATACGCTACAGAAAGCAGGAGAAGGTAAATTCCATAAATAATAATAATAATAATTTAGAAACAAAAGTTGTCGATAAGAAAGATTTTGATGCTCTCAGAATCGAAAGCTAACCAATAATTAGAATGAACAGATGGAAAATGAATATGCTAAATTCCATTAATACAGAAATTAATGACTTAAATTATAAAACTCGCAGAAAATAAGATTTTATTAATTATTTTTATTTCTAGCCTTATGTTCCCCTGGGCTTCGTGATATTTTCAGTTCTTTGGTTCACCCTTAGAACAAAATCGGCGGGTTATGTTATTTTTCTGTGTGGATATCAGTTCTCACACTTCCAGCAAGACTGATAGCTGATACGGATGGGAGTACGATTACAAATTGGAAATTTGCTTCTTTGGAATAGTTATTGATGAAATGTGCTGCGGCTTGAGTTTGGACAGAGAATGACGAATGGGAGAGAAGAGAAAGAAAAGGTTCTTCTGATACAGTTAGTATAGGTGAAGACGAGATTCTTCAATGGTATGCGTACAGTTGTATGATGAAAAGATAGTAAAGGCAGAGGATGAAATATATATAGTTAAAAGGAAACATTACAAGTGCTCATAGTGTCAACGACAAAAGGTGGAGAACTAAGTTATATCGATTTAATGTTTTGCATTAAATAAATATGCTATCATTTGATCGAAAACGAATGAGGTCGAAGAAATTGCCAAAAGGTAACAATCGAATTCAGATAGTCTTAGTCCGTATCAGTTTCGTATACCTGATACTTTTGTATACCTCATACAAAAGTATCAGGTTGACACAACATTAGCCAACCTTAGTTAATTGACATGCTCAGCTGCTTATGTCATGAGCATTGTATTTCTTAGTATGAGTAGAGAACAAAAAAAAAAAAGTAATGCTGTAAATTTTGTAATTTTTTGCTTCAAGTCTTCTTTGATTTTTTTTTAATGGCAACTTCAGACTTACTTACTACACTTACTCAATGGAAATCTTTGAAGTTTTGTTTTAAGTGACTTTTTTCCTTCATAAGAGTGTAATCTGTTACCAATAATTACAATACTACCATTAATTACATTTTTTTACTTGAATTACATGCCAAATATGACAACAGTTTCATAGGAATCCTGTATAGCAATAAAATGTAACACCACTCAAAGTAACTAAATTTTTTCTTCAATTCGAGTTCTATCAGATTTTCGATTAATTATGTTTTTATTGGATTCATTTGGTGTGACATTTAACTAGAAAATTGTAGACAAAGATGTTTCTTAAGTATTCAAATAATTGGATTGTGTGGATTTAATTATCCTTAATAAACTGAATTTTATACCTTAAATTATAATCCAGATATCTCCGAAACGATGATGATTCAAATAAAATTAATTAAAAATAATTAACAATTCAAAATTCTAAAAATTAAGATGAATAGGAGAAAATTTTACTGAAAAATGTTGTTTCATCTGCGCAAAATTAGCCACTGTCAGCCGTGAATCTGACATGTTTATTTTAAATAGATATTTTTAATCAATAAACAACTTCTGAAAACACATCTTTGCTTTTTTGATAATTTTTTAGACATAAGAAAGTCACACACACCCCTCAAAAAAATATAAAATCATTTCCATGAATATTCAACTGATGGGATACAATAATATTTACTGTTTTCAATCATAATCTTTCCTTTATCATTGGAAGTATCGTAAAAAGAAACTGACATTTTAAATTGTTAATCGATAAACCAGTAAAATGGCTGTTTCCTTTCTGGAAGGCAACTCTCCGGTGGATCAAATCAAACAAAAAAAAAAAAAAAGTCTTATATTGATTTGCATTTGATTTTTTTTTTTAAGTTTGCAAAGAAAGAAGAAAATTCCTGGGTTAGTTGTTTGGCTTTCAATAATCCGAAATTGAGCAAATCCGAATCAATTGGATAGTTTCAGATTCCTTATATCTTACATTATTACATGACGGGGAAGAGAGATGAAAGCATGAGAAATTTTTCACTTCAAAATGGATGCCTTCAGTAAGCAGCTCCTCGCTGGCTATATTAATAGAGTTAATTTAGTTATGTAGAGCAGGCTGTATTAAAAATATTAGGTATCAGAGGACTCATATTGTTTAGCTATACCTTTAAAGTGCCGAAATAAATTCGTGAAATCTATACATTTTTTGAGGCTGAGGTATTTGTCAAGGTCTTTTTTAACTCGGAAATGGAGAGCGATGTGTGTGGAGGGGGGACATACTCTTTGGAAGCTTCATTTTTTAAAAATCCAGGAGTAATAAGATTTCTTGTGAAATAAAAAATGGCGAAATCGGAGCAATAGTTTTAGCTGGGGTGGCTGGTAAGTGCCTTCCCCACATAATAAAGTAATGTTTTTGAAATTTCTCTCAAAATTTGGTGGTGGGTAGATGACTACTAATGACGTATCTAGAGGTCATGAGTTTTTATATAAAATATAAATAAATTGGTAATCCAAACTAGTGGTACAGATAGGATAGCGATTCCCAACCGATGTTTTGTGAACTACGGATGATCCACAAGAGAACAGACAGAAGGTACAAAAAAGCGTATAGTAAGTAAATTCATTATAAAATTACTTCAAAATGCACTTGTGTAGCATCCTAATTTAAAAAATAAATTAAAAAAATTAAAAATAATAATAATTATTAAAAAAATTAAAACATTTAAAAAAATTTTAGCATTCTAAATTTAAAAAAAAATAGTATTTCAAAACTTTTTAACATCCTAATTTTTTTTTAATTAAAAAAAAAAGCATTTCAAATCTTTTTAGCATCCTAATTTTCATAATAGTTTTTGAAGCATTTAAAAAGTTTTTAGCATCCTAATTTTTAAAGGCATCCTGATTTTCAAATTATAGGCTTTGGAAAAATTTTTCCTCCGCCTCTCAAAGTCAGGATGGTGATGATCCGCTCATGATTTAGTTCGTGCTTAGTCGTTCGCAGGTTTCTAACATTGGCATAAGGAGAATAGTTCTTTGAGTTTGTGAGTTATTTTAAATACATAAAGATAATCATAACTGAAAAAATATTCAAAGAATTTTATTTTTAGATTATTTATTCTTAAAATTATTTGCTTATCCTGGTTTTATTCGTAAATCATTTATTGATTATTCTTATGTATTGTATTCAAGCACTGCATTGTATTGTTGGTATAGAGTAAAGGAACTAATTCGTACTCGTCGAACTCGATGCGCGCAAAACGAAACCAGGCTAATTTAATTTAGAAATCTCTCAAGTATTAAATAAAAAGAAAAATGAAGTAATGTAACAGAACAAACAAATGTACTTTACGATAAAGTATATATTACTTGTTAGATGACACGTTCGATTATGTTTTTCATATGACTATTACCTGATCTGTATTTATTTAAGGTTTTCATCGGATTTCATTTTTTCTTCAAAGTATTCTGTCACTCTAAATTCTGTTATTTTTAAAGTCATATTTTGGAAATATCTTGCATATGCTTGCTAAAGGTTTACTTCCCAAAACAAAGTAATTGTGGAAAATACATATATTTCTAAATAAAGAATGAAAGTGAGGATAAAAAATACAATGTGCTTTTATTCTCTCCTCCCCTTTAAAAAAAATTTATCTCATGGGTTTTTTTTTTATTTTTTTTTTATTTTTTATTCTTGAGATACACAATCATACGTTCCTTTCCAACTGTTTCACGAATTGGGATTCATTGGTTCATTATTATTATTATTATTTCATTTGAACGATATTGAATACTTTGTTATTCTTTTTGCCATTAATGAAGAGCAAATCACCCTTAACCCAATCTAACTATAAATCTCAGCAACTTTTAATTCACAAGCACTCATCATTCTGAAACAACCTCCTTCTTTGGTAAACATTCACGAAGGACAAAACACAAATGATTTGTCCTGCTATCACAATTACTTGCTATATTCTGGACAAATGTTTTGAATTTTCATCGTGATTATGGCTAAGTATACTTCAAAAGCATAATAAAAATATTACTTTCCCAACTTAGAAATCCTTTTCAAATCGTAACAATAGGGCAGAAAACACGTGCAGATTATTCCACCAAAAGTATCCAAGCATATAAAGCGTAACATCCCCCCTTGGAAGATCGAGATTTTTCACTCTTTAAGACGAAAAGTTCTGACAATATAAATGACACCATTCCATTTTGTCATCCACATTCACAACTTCCACAACAATGCGCAAAACCAGAGAGACAATTATAACTCCTTGCTATCTGCAGGACGGTACATTCTATCTTGTTAACTTTACACATGTGAGCACGGATTGACTTGAAACACCAATATATCACAGAATGCCTCAATAGCCCTTTTCTGTCCTAAATGACTTCACAGCACTGTATTTTGTACAGAAGCCACAAATGTCTCCAACTGTGAGGCATTAAATAACTCCCCAGTAAGGGCTATCAATTTCAACACTAGCTTCTGAAGGCGATCCATTGAAACTCGGCATCCCTGCTGGAAAGGTGGGGAGATGGGTCAATTAGTCAAACCTTATTATCTAAATCCTGACGTACCTTCCTTCCGGGACCTATTGAATCCTTCGGAGTCCTGTCAGTGCACTTGTTGAGTCTTTGTCCACTGCGCGCCTTTTCGGCTGTCGAGGGCCATTCATTCCCTTTTTTGGGGGAAATGCTCCAGGAATAGCAGACGCCTCCTTTATGATCAGAAGAGTTAGAAAGACTTCAGGTAAAGCGGCGATTTGAAGTTAAAATAAATGGGCTGTAGAAAGTAAGGAGAGGGATTTTTGCCCTAGACATTTTTTATTATTTTTTTCTGCCAAAAGTATGTGATGTTTCTAGGGATTTTTGTGCTTCGTACGATTTATTTTTTTCAAATGGCAGAAGATATTTTCAGTTTTATTTTTCTAAGTCATGCGGAAAGTTCACATCTTTTTATTTTTTATTTTTAAAGAATATAAAATTCTGTCTATTTTAATATAAAATGTCGGGTAAACTGAAAAGAATGCCATAAAATGTAAACGTTTTACAGAAATAGAAAATGTCATTTTGAAAGCGACGACATTTTATTTAGGCTGGAGAGGTTCTTGAACATTTTCCTAAAGATAATTTTTTCCTCTGTTGGTAAGGGGGGGGGACAGTCTTAAATTCAAAACTGGAAGAAAAAGAAAAAATGAGGGAATTATTAAATGTTAAGTAAAAAGAAACATTTCAACTGTTATTCTGAGATCTTAACAAAAGATTCAAAGATAAGGTATTCTTAAAAATTTATGACTACAAACATTTAAGAATTTGAAAACTGAAGGCAACATGAAATCAGAATTTCTGGGCTATTCTTCACAACCATACCAGAGGACACGATTTACAATTTAAGAAATCCATAACCAATCCAGAATTATTTTTTTAAAATTTTCCTTAAAAGTAAGACTATAATGCATATTTTAATGACAGTTTCAGGATAAAAACTTTTTGCAATTAGCAAAAGAAAGTAATTATATGAAAATAAAAAATGAAATTCAAATTTGTCCTGTATGTTATTGATATTCGTATCATCTTTATTTTTATCTTCCTACATTAAATTTTAAAAATCAAAAACTTTTTTTAATAAGCAATTTACTTATCACATTTTCTCATTTGAAATAGAAAAGCTTTAATAGAAAATTTTAATTCGCTATCTTTCAGTTAATTAATTTTAAATAAAATGTTAATTTCAAAATAAATTCTTAAAATAGTTTTCCTCATAATTCTTAAATTTTTTCGGAATGTAATTACTGTAATTATGCAGAGCTGTGGCATATAGTACACATCAATGGTCATATAATAAATGAAGATCGCATCACGCCAAAAATTTGGTGTGAAGTGAACCATAAGATTGATTTATATCATTTAATCGATCTAAAATAGGGAAGAAGCAGGAGTATAAGATTTTATGGAAGACAAAAGCCGATCAACCCCCCTTCCCACCATCTGCGCCTCCTATTTTTATTCAAAAAGTTTCTTGCAATTTAAAGATTGAAAAATAAATATAAAATCATAACTCTAACACCAATACTGTGATGTTTACCTTACTATCTAATTACACCCTTTTTACTCTGAGAATCTGCTGTCGTACTTGTTCAACTAAGAGTCTATAGAATGCAAGATATATTGATGGATTTATTTTGTTAGTTTAAAAACGTCATAATTCGATGTATGAATGGAGCTCGAGCATAACAGCTGTAAAGTTCGTGAATAGCAAAGAATATCACTTTAAAATTAGGATTTAACAAATTTAAGAAAAGCGCTATGAAAGCTTTTTCCTTTGTACGCTTCAATATCGCATTCGGAAAGGGGGAAAAAAAGTTGGGGTAGCCTGGTTGGTAGGGAGTTGGATTCGCATCCCTTGGCTTGCGCGTCTGAACCCACCGGCCGAAGATCCTCACGTGTGTGATGACTGGCACACATATAAATCTGTCATGGTCACAAAGTCCTCCATGTCGAGAGTAAAATAGGGAAGGAGAAGCTACTGGTTTTGAAGTGATCGTTCTCTGATCTAGGTTTAAATTACTATCTGTGAATGAGTGAATGAAATGTATGAATGAAAAGGGTTGTAACTTAAAAAGGGTTGTGACATATGAGTAGCTAACTCGTACTGTTAGCCCTAGATGACGCTACTGAAAAAACAACGGGCGCAAAAAATTCGGATTAAATCGCAATGACTCTTTAGTCAGCAAGCTTGTCAATGACAAGTGCCATTAGAAACAACAACACAACAGAAACTCTGAATCGAAAAAAAGCTACATATTAGAAAGTATACAATAATATCAATTAAGGTGAGAATATTTCTAAAAGTAGAAATAATTATACAGACCATATAAGTGAAATTCAGACATTCTGATTAAAGAAAGAGGTGGGGAGTAGAAAAGAAACAATACAAAGAAAAGAGAGAGTAAGGAAGATATAAAACGAGGATGGAGAAGTCTATGCTTTAATTTAAAACCTTAAATAAATTAATATAATCGTATCGACTTCCTACTAATAAGTAATACTAATATAATTGCAGTTATTTTGAGACCGATGGCATGATTTTGAACTGTAATCAGATGAATGGAAATACATCTATCTGTATTGCCAGAGACATGGCACTGGGCCATCACGGATTGGATGTGCACTATGAAATTTTGAAGTGGAACTCTTTGCCCTCTAAGCTACGATCTGACCAACACGCCACTGTGGCTTCTAAGTTATTTGGTAAAACGATTCAGAAAAAAAGCATATTGAGGTCAATTTTATGCTTTTTAAAAAACGTCTTGGTTTTTGGGACTGAAAAAAAAATCTTCTGGATTCTGATGTACTAAAAAAAGCTAACTGTTTCGTATTTCTGCTTTATTAGCAATCCAAGTGTCACGAAATCAATAAACGAGACTTTTCTAAATAAAGGCGCTAAGAGATTTGAGAAATCGGGTACTAGAAGAAAACCCTTATAGACTGTGGGGTGGGCCTCCAGAGGGGTGGGGGGAGAGAATATTGGGGTGCTTTTAATGAGTGGCATCAATGGCTGCAGGAAATTAGGCACATCACTCTAAATGTTCGACCTGCCCTTTCTTTCTAAGGAGGAGTCTTTTTCTTCCTGGTGACAAGAAGAAAAAAATCGAGGGAAAAAAAAAATCTCAAATAAATAAACAAGCAAAGTAGCATGTGTGTGAGAGAGATCGTAGCAATGTAGGAGACTAATTGCACTTTTTCGTTAACTGGTATTTTTTTAGCAACTGTTACAGGCTTATTTTTTTATTGGAGTAATTACGATCAATATTTGTGTTAAGAGAGTAATGGGGTTTCGGGCTACAAATTTCTTCACTTTGAGATTTATTATTTTATTTTTAAATACCGTTAGAATGATCAGAATATTATAGTTAATAATCGTTGTAGAAAGAAATTGCAAATTAATTCTGTAAATAAACGACGAGTGGAAATGTTAATTTCGGGAAGAGTTACTTTCATTCATCAGCGAAAAAGAGGAGCAAGTAATTGGTTTTGATTGGTTACATTAAATTCTTGTTTTGAAGCTTGATGAGGTATATGTTTGCAAATGTCCTAGCAACTTTGAATCATTGTTAGATAAAGAGAATTGGCGTCTGATCTGTCTTAAATCTCTTCAGACTAACAAGGCATAGTAGTCAGGCTCGACGAGTCAAACAATCAGCTAGCCTGAGTGGCGTAGCAAGGATAAATGGGACTTAGGAGATAACATAATTAAATCCCCCCCCCTAAGATATTTCTTTTTAAAAAATCACATAAACGCGCCAATTTTTATCAGCATGACTGTGCTCGAGACAAATATAGTTTCTTTACATCCCCCCCTCCTCCAATTTTTACAGCGGAATTTGATCTCACATCCATGCTCAGTCATGAAGACGAGACCCTATCACAATCTATTGTGGCACAAGTGAAGAATTCTATGATGTAACGAAGATAAAGAATGTAGGAGCACAGATTAATTTGCTTCCCCATCGGTAAAGGTACCAATTTAAAGGCAGTAAGGATAAAAATGTTTCATTTATTAGGCTACCTCCTGGGCATTTCATCCGTTCACAAGGCCAGTGTAAAAAACTCAGGTTCAAATATAAAAATATCAATTAAATAAGTTTTAAATAATAAAAAAAATCAGTTATACAGTTTAATAATAGAGCCATCTTGAGTTTTATATAATTAAAGCAATGTAATCCCAATACATTGAATTGGAAAGACATAACTTAAAGCATGATTTTTACATTCAAATAGTGAGCGAATTAAAATTTATCATTGATAATTTTGTGATCAAAATTACTCTTTGATCTATCTTTATTTTAAATTTAAGAACGAATCGTTTCCTAACATTTTTCAATCAGTGGCAAAGGATTAGAATCCGCTAAACAAAATAAAAATAAACAATTTCATTCTTTTAGAACCGGAGCCAGTCTTACACGATTCCAAAGGACAGACATCACCAAGCACTTTGACAGTTTCACATTCATTGATCAGAATATAACGCCCAATGAAGTTTTACACTGACAGAAATAACAATCGTCAATCTTGTTTTTCTGTTGTTTCAGCTGTCACTCAATATATGGAAGAATAAACACTCCCAAAAGTCACGACATCTGCATGAGAGTGTAACTAAAAGGTGCGGTGACTGAAAAATAGGTTTAATATTAGGCTACTCAGAAGCCAAGGTCCAACCAAAAGACTTCATCGCAGCGTTTGACATTTTCAATAGATATGGTACACACTATAGTTGTTTGCTTCTTGGCAGGAGGGCTGTAAGAAATTGAGGATTGGGATAATCAGCCTGAAGAAGAGTACATAAACATGAATTTCAATTTACAACAAAAATTTCTTTTTACTATGACAGCAAATCTCTATCAGCAACTCTTTTATAGATCAACCTGTAGTAGGCGGAGTTCGGGAGAATAGTTGAAGATGGGTTTCAATGGTTACCATCTTGGGTGGCCTAGCGACGCACGAAGTTTCTTGACCTAAAACAAAAAGTTTCTATTATGGGCATCTTTTAGGAGGAAGCCGAGCAAAGAACTCGATTATGAAAGGGGAACCACGTGTGGCTTGATCCCTGGCGTAACGCCATCCCCTGCGGCGAGTTGAGGGAAAGACACGTGCTCAAAGTGAAGCTGTCTACCCAACTTTTCAACCCTTTTCCTCTCAATACAAAAGGTGCGAATTCTCGTGAATCGGAATTCTATCCAAAGGAAGACTCAGTAAATTTGAAATAAAAAGACAGAATGGAGTCAATCCGAACTCACTTTACGCACATAAAAAGCACATGATCAATTCAAAAGTTGCAAGGTTTGTACAAGTAACATAAAGAAAAAAATCTCTTGCTTGAAATTCCATTTGCCCTTTTTTCCTGCAAATTTAATTTAGAGAGATATCGATCTGATTTTTATAATGAAAAGTTAAATCGGTTTCTTGGGACCATTTTTTATTTTATCCTAAATTTTGTCAAATTAATTCAGCTTCGTTTTCATTTTACATTAAAATCAATTACATTAATTAGGATGATAAAAGGATACCTAATATAATTTTCAGGGGCATTTAATGAGTTCATAAAGAATTTTGTTATCTTTGCTGAAATTAGATGCAGTAATTGCTGCTTAATGCGGCCACTTCAGAATTTAAGAATTTTGATAACATTAACTGACTGACATTGATTATCGAATTAGGTAAAATAAACTATATTTTTACCACAAGTAAAAAGAAGAAAAAGCAATTATCCCAAGTTTATCTGTAGTTTATTTTAAAAATAATGAATAAAAAACGTCCGTTTTTTCTTATTGACAATTAATCCCTAACAATTTACTTATATATTATTCGTACTTTTACCTTAAAAAATATTAAACGATACTGCACGTTAGGTTTCCAATTAGCAAAAGCTTGATTCATTTCGGTGCTTGTTGAAGATATCCCCTCCCACCTTTCCAAAACACATTCAATCCATCTAATATTTAATACTTGGTCTTGCTCATACAAAGTTAACAACTTTTCAAAATTTTACAAAGAAGCTGAGAAATTTTAAACTGTTCCAAAGCATTTTGTTGATACATTTTAGATAAACTTTCCAGCATATTCAAATTTTCCTTTTTTTTAACACACAAAACAGTTAATCATATTTCAAACTCAGACAACAGTGGTTTATGAATGTTCGAAAAATTTCAAGCAGCGTATCTGTTCATTTAAATCAATCCAGACCGCTCAAGGCAAAAGAATTTATTCCATGAGAAAAATGATTTATGTATGATTCCTTTCAAAAGCAGTAGGAAATTCCATTAAAGTGAATCAGTATTGCTGATTGAATCAGAATGCCTCAATTGAATCAGAATGCCTTGAATTTAAAGATGACACTTTTTTTTTTTTGGCAAAGGTTTCTCAAAATGGAAGCTCTGTACATTTCATGACAGACAGACATTGCTTTCTTTGCTTTTGAATTTGTTTAATTTTTTTTCGTGCCTTCATTGAATTATAATTATTTAATAAAAACATTACATCCAACCAATAATACATAAAATCGAATTATAAATGTGTGTGAAAAATAAATAAAAAACCCCAGTTCTGAGAAAAAATTAAGCCAAGATTTTTTAAAAAAAAATTTTTACGGCAAAGAAGTCATATATATAAAGGGGGAGCTAAATCAAGTAAATTATGGCTATACTACTTCATAGTTTTTAGAGGGCTAAGAAAATTGACTTGAAGAGATACTGCACCATACATTTAATCTAAATATGGTAGTAGACGCTGCACAATACATTTAATTACATATTTAAATAAAATATACAGCCATGTGCATATTTTACATTTAGCTGCATATTTAAATAAAATTTATAAGTATGTATTATTTTATATTTATCCATATATTTAAATAAATTGTACATTGATGTTGGTCATTTAGCTTTGATATTACATGAATTGGTACACCTTCAATAGTAATCAAGTGGCATCAAAAAAATTATGTCCTAAAATTCTCAATAAAAAATGATGCAATTAAACTGAGGATAAGCATTGCACAAATCTATTCAATTAAAAAAATGAAGGCGTGGAAGTTGAAACAAATCAAATTCCGTGGTCATAATTAAACAAAAAGGAAAAGATTTTCAAATTATAAACAGGCCAATTCAAACCGTCCACTTTTAAATTATCGAAAATATTCTTATCTACCTGCTGAAAAAGTAAATTTATCTTTTCTGCTACCAACAGTTTTAAAAAACCGGAGTTCACAGTCAATCAAAAATAGATTCAGAGGACTAACTTAGCAAATAATCAAAAAAATATTAGGTTGTTCGGAAAGTAATTTCGTTTTTTCCTGACAAAGGATTTAATTGTATTTTTCGCACCCAATTTCATACTTAAACCGCAAAATCATTTTATGTTTTAAGAGCTGATATAGCAAGGCTTGAGTGTGAAAAAGTGCAGCTGATTCTTCGCAGTAGTTTTTGGATGGTGCCCTTTTAAATATGGAGAGCAATAAACAGCATTTTCGTCATTTTTTTCTTTTTTGCTATAAAAGGTAAAAATGCTGTTCAAGCCAAAAATAAATTAGCCAATATGTGTGGAGAAGATGTGTTAACAGTACATCAGTACCAGAACTGATTTGCAAAAATTTTCCTTCAAATGAGGAGGCCAAAAACCACCTCGATCAGTTTTTTTTTACAGCAAAGACCAAAACTTTTATGAGCGTGTAATCATGTTACTACCAAAAATATGGCAAAAGGTATTAGACCAGAATGGCAATTTTATAATTTAATAAATAATTTATTCATTAAACGAAAATTTCTTTTCATTTTGACAAAAAAATACGAAATGACTTTCCGAACAACCCAATAAAAGAATTGACATTCAACAGATGCACAGAATGATTGCAATTTTCAGCATCATATTTCCAGTTAAATAATTTTTTTTTCTGGGAAAAATTATATAATTTACCATTCATTACCAATGCCTTTTTTTATTGTTGCATCGAAAAAAAAAACATCCATGACATTTAGTCGATTGGGCCTTTAACCAAGACATCCAATCTTTATTGACACAAATACGCAAAATTTTTAAATATCTGGATGTTGTTGGTACATTAATTGAACTATCAAAAAATTATTATTTGTTTCTGTGTCCCAATGCAAGAAATGAAAGTTATCTGTTTACACCGTTCTACTCCTTAAATATGTGCCAAAAATTTCATGGTATACATGAGAAGATAAATGGTAAGGAGTCGAGGAATAAAAGGACGTTTAATCAGAATTTTCACTATTAATGTAGCTTGTATTAAACATAATTTTTCACTGACTGAATTTGCATGAATAATTATTTAATTGACAGGTAACATGACAGATTTAAGGTGCGTGGAGTTATAAGTTCTAATTGCATTTTTTTTACTTCTGAAATATTTGATTAAATAAATTATTATTTCAAAATTAAAATAAAATCAGTGTAGTAAATTTTTAGACGCTCTTGGATCAATGGTCCCTTAAATAAAATAATCTTGAATAAAATGAAAACAGCAAATAGCATAATAAGGCCATGTAATCAAATAAAAATAAATTAAAATGTAATGTAATAAATAGAATCAGTGATAGTAGAAAAGTGTAATGAAGATTATATATGTATGAATCTATAAATGCACAGAAATATAACAGAATATACAGAAATAGCTAAATGTCCCTGACCTTAAAAGACATGGCCCTTAAGTCCACAATTCGGAAATTTCCTGTGACAGAAAGTAAGATCGACGGATGAAAATAAATTTATTTTTATAACAGATTTCTCATGTGAGGTGTAATTATTATTTAAACTAATATTAGAAGCAAAAGAAAACCTCATAGATCTTAAAATGAACTTCGGAGACTGCAGATCAAGCAGTCATGAATTAACAAGCTTTTGATTATCAGCCAAAGATTGCACTTAAAACATTAATTTGATTACACTTACGCCATTAATTTGATTACATTTACGGTATTAATTTGATTATACTTACGACAAAATTTTTTAAAAGAAAGGAAGCTCAGTATCTATATTTATTCCTTGCTGAAGACATAACGTGAAAATTGTGGAGAAGAATCGTGCAAAATTATGGATAGCTGTACTGCTTCCAAAATGTCATTCCTCATATTCTTCTAGTATAATTAGCCTAGCAAAAAAAAAGTAATATGTTTTACTATTTTGGTGGAATTTTGATTAATAATAAAGTTACTGGCAATGATTTTGACAATCTCTGGAAATCTAGCCTTAAATTAAATGACTTTCGCTTCAATAGATAGTTTTACTTCGCCGAATATTAATTATTGGCCTTTAAAATTAAATTATGTTCATATATCCCAATTACTTATAAATACATTCGAAATTGAGAATATATTCAAAATTGAGCTTAATAATGCATCACACATTGCAGTTCTTAAGCTATCAACTCGTGTTGTCACTGACTCTGAAAGAACAAAATGTGAATCTCTAAATAATCTCTCAAAGAATCTTCTAAATAACTATAAGGAGAAAAAATCTGAGCATAATACAGAATAAATTTATTATTATTATTATTATTAAGGTAATAATTGTTCTGTATGACTCCCCTTGGTCACACTGGCACTAACCAACTTCTGTTTAATTATCTCCATACTTCCACATGGCACATTTCGCTGGTGCCTTGTGGAAGTTGCAAGAATCAAATGCAGGCTAAAGTTCCACCTTTGCCATCTGATAATCGCTTAAAATTAAAAAAACCCTTTGCAAAATACCCCTCTAGCAAATTAAGAAAAGGACATTAGCCTAAATAAACTAAACTATAGTTTAAGAAATAATTAAATATATATGCTTTTTGAATCGTATGATGTAATAAAAAGGAATATAACTTGATTAACTAAACAAAAATTTGCGAATGTTACAATTTTTGGGGACATTCGAACCTCATTATTCAAATAAGTTAATAAATATTTTCTTTTTACTACTAAGAGAACTATTCTAAGCTCACATAAGTCCTGAATGATTTTACTGAAAGAAAATTTTAAAAGGAAACTGTCGCCAAACAAAACCTCATCCCCAAACGAAGAAAAAGGTAATTCAGGAATAGCAATAACAGTAAAAAGAAACCAATTCCTCCCTTATTGAATAAAAGAGCCAGGAAGAAAGAAGTTGATGCAAATGGCCACGGATTAAGCATTGATACAATGTTTGAACTTCTCTCTATCTCTTTCGAATCTTCCAATGGGGGAAACAATTTCGTTTCTGTCATTCTAAGTCAATGATTTCTTTTCAAGTGTGGGTCGCACTTCTTTCTGTCTGTGCAAGAAGCGAACCGAGGCACCCTGTTAAAGGCTCACTTCTTGCACTTGTTTCCTGTCTTGTCTTGCTTTGCCTTTTTTATTCCCTTTTTTTAAAAGCGAGGGGCTATAAAAAAGTGCTTGGCTCTCGGATCCGTTTAGCATGTTTGACGGAAATGTAAAACGGCAAGAGCTGAATTTTATGAAGGGAGAGCTAATATGGGGGATTTGCCCTCCCCCCAGGGCTGTCACTCACAAATGGAGATGGGGGTATAAATAGCCAAATAAAATGAAATAATCGAATAAAAAATGCTGTTTTTCCACCCATTCCTTCTCAATTGAAAGCACATACTGTCCAATTCCGGAAGTTTTGACTTGTCAGACGTGTGAGCTACTAAAGCGTAAATCGTATGTCGCTTTCAGCGTTCCCGAAATTCCTAATCCAGATTTTAGATACATTTTTTCTTGACATTTATTTGTGGGATGGTAACTGTATGTTTTAAGAAGCTGTCTGAGTGGTACAAAATCAGAAACTGTTTTGTTGACGTGCTGATAACTGTCACTGAAATTGTTTTGTCCCATTTGACTTCAGCTGACATATTAAAAGGAATACTGACATCGACCTTTTTATGGAAACTCTCTTTTTTATAAATTCTATATTATAGTGTTGGAGTTACACAAAATAATGTTTTTCTAATCCACAGTTTTAAATGAAATTTACTCCATGTCTAGCATTCATATGTGATATTGAATCAAATCAGCATTTACTGCTGAAGAAGAAAGCCATATCAAGGCCTTTAAAAAAATTACCATTCACTTTCTTTTTTCTGACGCTCCCCTCCTCCCCAATTCCTATCCAGTATTAGTTGAAAAATCTTTTTCATGATTCTAACTATGCATTTACTTAGAAAAACAAAACATATAAATAAAGCAAGAACTAAGGGAAAAGAAGAAAAAATTCTTCAATACAAAATAATCGAATATTTTGATGAAATGTCTAATTCAATTTTATTTTATAAAGTATTTACTAAATTATACTACTTGACTCCTTCAGTGGTTGGGACTTCCAGTTTAAGAAGAGTTATGATAGGTGAATAAGAATTTAATTATTCCAAAAAAAATGTGATTTTTTTTTTACCTTGATGATATTTTGTAGTAAGCATATTGGTGCCATGATATTAGCGAATTAAATACTCTTTTTCTAAAGAAATTCTGTATTTTTTTTTTTTTGTGTAGAAGAAAATATAGAATTGTGTGTAATTAGTACCAATAGAGAATGGACAAGTCTAAATTTTTCAGCAATTTTTAAAAAAAATGAACAATACTATTTTTGTTTGAAAAATGAATAACCTAATTTTTGAGCTGAGAAAGAAACTATAAGTTTTGAAAAAATCTCTGCATTCGTAGTCGAAAACATTGAATTATTCCAATCTGAAAATAGCATTTTAAATAGTCAAATGGTCTTTAAATAAAAATTTCGGCATATTAGTATTTGTGTTTATTTTATTATATATTACGAGACATTAAAGATATATATACCCAATGTATTGCCATTGTTTTTATTCTTTCATTAAATCTTCGCATCATTTATTCTTTAGTGACATCGAAAACTGGAAATAATTACTTGCTATCCTAAAATTAATTGAAAGGTTAAATTCATATTAAAATGTTTCGATGCATTAACAAAACAGAAATAAAAATAATACGGAATGCATTTTTAAAGCCATTAGTCTACTGATAGTATTTCAAAAGGAAATCTCTTATTTTTCTAACAAACTACTCGATTTTTCAGACAAACAAAACAAGTAAAAATGATCTGTAAAGAAAAACTGAAATAAAATAACACTCGAAAGAGGTGATGAATTCGAGCTGTTGAGATCATTACAAGCCTGAGGTTAAAGTGGAGCGATTGAAGTGGCTATTCACAATATCCACTCAAATTAAGAGAGCAACCAATGCGGTCATCTGATTTAACGATATGAGCGAATTAAAGGTTGTTGTAGTAGAGCGGAAATTTTAGCAATTTGTGTAAGTAGAAAGTAACAGTAGAAAGCGAGATTTTGGTAGGTTTTGCTTTCATTTCTTGTTGACAGTCTCCACACATCGCCTCAGGTTAGTCTTTAACGATCCACGTCAGCAACAGCATTATCTCGTCCATTGGTAGCCAGGAAGCGAACTCCTGGTGTCATTAAGTAGCCAAGTGGACCAAGCGCCGCCTGATAAACAGTGGACAGTTGATAGTGAGTGAAAGCGCTTAGTTTTGGCAGCCTGGGGCAACCTTTGGGTCAAGATCGTCATTGGCCCTTCTCCAAAAGGTCGTATCCAGAGCTGAAAGAGAGGCAGTTTGTCTCCGCCCCAGGCCAAACGTTGCCCTAATCTTCCCGCCCTGCCTCATCGGAAACGCCTCGTCTGTGGCTTATCCGTCTTAAAAAGTGGAGCTACTGATAAAAAAACAAAACTCTCGGAAAAAATCTTGCTCGTGCCAGAACCCTAACTGGGGTTTAAATGTGTTCCCATGAGCGCTATGATTCCGCCTTGATTTTTACTGGATGGATATTTCCTATGACTTTTTCCCCCTCAGCTGTTATTACTACTTTTTCCCCCTCTCGGACAGTAGCAAAAAAAAAAAAAAAGTAACTATCTCCAGTAGGAAGCTAAGGTTTGGCCATGACAGAAGCCTCAGTGTCAGTGAAAAACTTTTCAACTGCCTTAAGCGTAATGTTTAAAATTGTCTCAAATATTTCGTCGGAGAGAAGCCGAAGGTATAACTCAGACATCGAAGGTAAAATAACAAGGAATGAAAAACGAATATCGAAAGTTATTTGATTTAAGCAACTGGAAATGTGATGTTTTTTCCTCCTTTACTCGAATTGGCTGTTAACATGAATGCTTCAGATATAGATAAATGGGATTAGTTCAAAGTTAAAATAACTTTCATCGTAGTTAAAAAACAAAAAAGTACATCAAATACTTCGGAACTAAATAATAATAATAATAATCCACAATAATAATTCTAAAATCAATATATTTTCCAAATCGCCAAAACTCGTTAAGAATCACAAAACAGAATCGCCTTTTAGAGACTTTTAAACAATCTTTTTCTTTTGTGTGCATTCTTTATTAATCAGGAAGAATATTTTTAGAAATTATTTCGTCTTAAAATATTTTATTAAAATGAAATTTATATTTTTAGAACAAATTAATTTTTTTTTGTACGTGACATATAAATTCTAGAATAAGCCAGGAAAAATTAATTCCAATTGGACTTTATTTTCCAACTTGTGGAGAAGAGTCAAAATTGCTGGAATAAAAATTTGCCAGAAAAAAATTCCTTCCGTCTGCATAGGGGAGGAGACTGGAAAAAGTTTAAAAAGTCTTTATTAGTCACTTTTAGAGACAGTTCTAAAAGTGAAATATTCCATTAGGAAAAATAATTATTTGGTTGATGCTTTAACTGACTTTTGTGGAAATGTAATCAAATAGCATAAATATATTTCTTGTAAAATGCTATATAGAAGTTTAATTGCATTTAGAGCTGTTTTTTGACAATTAGGAACGCTTTAAATTATTGCAATATATAAAAGAGAATAATAAATTATATTTAAGATATTTCGAAATTAGGAAATTTCATTTAAGTTTGATAAAAAATTAAAACATATTTTAAATAAAAATAATTTTACAAAGAAATAAACCAACTAAATTGTTCAGGAAATCGTTGTCTGTGAAACTTGATATTTATTTTATTTGAGAATACTCATCACAGAGAAGGGGGGGGGGGGATTTACCTTGTCACATGACAAACTAAAGGCAGATAAATGACAGTACGCGAAAAACATATTAGTAAAAAAATTTAAGAAAAATGAATTAAAAAATCGCACAAATATTCACACTTTCCGTAACACTAAAATCAACTAAAAGAATGTCCTAAACAGTAATGAAATTAATTGTTGAAGGTACTTAACCTAAAAAACACTGGAATGTATACAGAGAACATCAAACTTAAAATATTTATAAAAAAATGCAAAAAGAAAATTTGCTAATATAATCAAACTTAATAAAAATATTCTGAAATGTTCTTCCAAAATTTCTGCTGGCAAGACGAAAACGATTACAGATGAATATTTTACGGAAATCAATAACTTTAATAATAATAATAATATCTAAGGGATGCAAAATTACAAATACTGTAATTTTATGAGTATAACATAAGACATATTCAGAGAAAAAAGCATATTAAATAAAATTATATATGAAAAAGTAATATAAAAATACGTTATGCACTTGATCTAAAATTTTCTTAATTTAAGCCGAAACAAATTACTGCCAAATTTTAACTTTCTGTTAATATCAAATACCCTAAAACTTTCGTCAGTTAGATCAATTTATAAATAGTGACCTAAGCAAATTAAATGAGCTCTTAAATGCATGGTTTCCTCTGTAAAAAGTAGTTATAAAGAACTGTTTCAACATTATAAGGCTATTCGAGCCTTGCTATCCCCAAAATGCCGTTTAAAAATTCTGAATAATGTCTTTGTCTCCTCTTTGTAAGTTTTGTTTTCTTCTTCTTCTTCTTTTTTTTTTTTTTTTTTCAATCAAGTTGTGAGTTAATTCAATGTTTAGCTATGGAGGGGACGAGACAAAAACCGCATAAAAACTCCATGAAAAAAAAAACGGCATCAATGCATCAAATTAATTACCATTGTTTTTGCACCTCTTTCACTGCTTGCTTCGCGTCAATCATAAAACCCCTTTTTTTAAACGAACCCCTTTGTTTTATAAAAATTTGAAACAAAAAAGGGGGTATTGAGAAATTTTAAATAATAAAATAATGTTAAAACGTGTTCCTCCGGATGCTCCATGGAGGGGAGGTAAAATAAAAAGAAAAGAGAAAGAAAAAAATTATAGAATACAGCTCGGAAGTTAAATATCGAATAAAAAAAAGTTTTCTTTGCTTTTTTTCTGATACAAAAAAAAAAAAAAAAAAAATGCCAGCGAATAAATAGGAAGACTATTCAGGCACTGTTATTCTCTATTGAAGCTTCGGTAGAGGAGAAGTTTGGGGGGAGAAAACTACTACTGTTATGTTGATAATATGATTCTTATAAGGATGTTCTACTATAAAACGGGATTTTCGTATAAAAAGTGAGATCCTGAATTAGAAAGATGATTTTTTGCCACTATCGAGAAGTTTAAATGCAGAGAGGAGTGGAAAAAATCGCGTGTGAAGGGTATCAAAAAGAGCCATCGAACGAGTAGGAGGAAAGGCCGAATGAAGAGAATTTTTATATTAAAAAATGATGAAGTGTTGAACATTATTATAAAGAGTATCGATCAGAATTTTTTTTTATTCATAGCATTTTTTATGTGTCTATCTAAACTGGAAGCACAAATTTTTGCAATGCAGTGGAAGCTATAAGGCACTTCGTCAATGGCGTGCATTTGTTGAATCTGACATTTTCCAGCATTTTTACTAGTTTTTAATATGCTTTTCTTCTCCCTCAGGTTCTTCTGAGTGGTGAGAAGCTTTAAAATTTTGCTCAATATTTTTGTCTCTTCATCTATTATTTAGCCTATTAAAAGTGCCAATTTTGTCTTCATTGCTCAATGATCCGCAGAGGAAAATGAAGATGTCCAATTCTACATTTAGTTCTCCATTTACAAAGTTAATTGATCTCTAAAAGCAAAAGGGAAAGAACAAGATATAATAGAAGGAATAATTTATATTATAATATTACCATAGAAATATAATATGATGTTGTTGATAAGTAAATATTCCGAAATCTAACTTTAAAAAAGCTACTATTGATGTCTTTCGAGTCCCTTTATGAGATTTAATCAATATTTCAATTCTTTACTGCCAAATTATTTCATTTCGCATTATTATTTCTATTTCTTTTGAAAAGGGTAATACCATAATCTAAATGAAATTAGTAAGAAAGCTTCTACTTGGGCCAAAACCCACTTGATGTTTACCGCAACGAGCCTACAGATCATTTCGCAAAAATTGTTACACCTTCTAGGAGAGAAATGAATATTCCTGCATCCTGTTTAAAAAATATATGTATAAAATAAAGAATTCGTATAATACAGTTGGCAATACTACAGGAATGAAATCTGAAATAGAAATTCGAATTAAGGATTTCACTGAGTCTGATCCTAAATTACTGATAAATGTTTTATACTTTCTAACAGGCAGTAGTTCATTTGTTTAGTATTTACATCGTTTCAAATTAGCCAACAAAATAATATGTATTCACAAAGTGATGTAGATTATTACGTTTTGAATTATATTTATTCTTGAGTTTTGATATACTAACGTCCTATTTCTATTTATACTAGAGAATATCTTCTCATTATAACAAGAATGAGAGTCATATATTATCAATAACAGATCTTCAATATCAAGTACAGGGTGCGCCAGAGAAATTTACTTATTTGAAAGGTTAATAAAAACAAAAGTGCTTCGGTTATTGTTTTAATTCTTTTTTATTTGATAATGCAATATCCCACTTTTATTTCATAGTTTTAAAAATGACGTCCGCTAAATGGAGACCCGCATTGCTTATACTTTTGATTAAGTCGATTTTTGAAGTTCGTGTCTACTCTTTGCAGCATATCAATCGGTATGTTGGCAATAGCGTGGCGAATGTTTTCTTGGGGCGAGCTATTGTCCGTGGTCGATCCACATAAACCAGGGATTTCAAAGTGAGCCTCGTCACTGAAAAAAATGACCGAGTCTTGAAGCAGGTTGTCAAGCAGCATTTCACATGCATTTTGACGGGCAACAAAATAGCGTTCAGTTAATCCTTGCACAACAGTCAATTTATAGGGATGAAATTGAAGGTCTTGATGGAGAACTCGTTGAAGAGTGGTGTCAGAATTTCCCAGAGCAGCTGCGTGTTTGCGAGCCAATCGCAAAACTGACTGCCTCACTCCTTCGACATTTTCTGGAGTTCTGGTGATCCGTTGATGTCCATTTCTGGGTTTAGCGACACTCCCGAAATGAGTTAACCCGCTACAGAATCGAATTACGGCCAGTAATGGGTCTGTGAGGAGGAATTTCAAAGAGAGCGCGGAAGGACCGTTGCGTAGCAACAAGTGAGCGACCGTTAGAAAAGGAGCTCCCACTGTTCTCCAGACCAGAGCATAGTGGCAAGTGACTACAGGGGAAAACGTACTTGGGGAATTTCCCCTTCAGTAGCGCTACCTATCACCCCTTGTAGTTATTATAGAAATGTGAGATCTTTCAGATAAATATGACGTATAACTTAAATGTGTCATGGTAATACTTTTTGATTAGGTTATTTTATTTCACAAATAAACTTATTTAATGCCATTTGAACAAAGAATTATTTTCTTCTCATTCATTTGATTTTGTAATATTAAGGGAATGGGGTTTTTAATAGTGATGAAAATACTTGCCTTTTCGTGTATTTAAATTCTGTCTCTAACATAAAATTTTACATTTTTTCAATTATCACCAACAGTACTTTGGTTTCTTTTGTCTTCTGCTTGTGTACTTATCGATATATGATTTCAAGATGATGTACTCTATTTCACCTTTTAGTTACAAATATGATGTAACGGTAGAATTTTCAATATGTGTACCGGCTGATAAAATTTGGTACAACGAAACCGCTTAATATCATCTTCTCCTCCGTGAAATTAACTGTATGTTATATTTACTCTACAAAGAATGTGATATTCCTGATATATTGGATCATTCCATGTGTATCAGGTATATTTATCATTTATGATAGAAGATCAGAATATGATGACACACAGGAGGTGGAAACAACAGCTGTATATATTTTTTCCCTTCTATATTTGATTAAGTCAGTTGTTTCGCTGTCTACTTGTTTTAGTTTGGAAAAATGTCATTTATGATTTTTCCACCACCTCAAAACGGTGCAGATAAATGGAAATTTGAATAATTGGAGCTAAGATAATTGAATATTTACTTTACCAGTTTTAAAATTTGAGAATATTGTCTAAAAAAATATATAATTTTTACTTGACGCTCACACCCGATTTTGTGAGCGGATTTCTTTCTCTCTATTTCCCCCTAGTAATCTGCACAATCGGGATAATTATTGATCTGACTAACTGAGATAACTTCGATTATCCATCCAAAGGACACAGAGATCTAAAATACAAATTTAAAATTTCAAGATTAATAAAAAATAAATAAAAAAAAAATCTTGACACTACGCTTGCACTCAATTACCAGACCTTTGGGGAAATAAATAATATATCTCAAGCATTTCAATGCATCAGTGGAGACTTCACGCCTGCGATTAGATCGCGTATCAAGACTTCTACAGGGAACAACAGGAAGTGCGAAAACGATCGTTATGCAAAAACAGAATCCTTCCTGTCAAACTGCTCTTTCACCAGCTTTTCGATGACTCCCTTTATGCTTGGACGCATTCTTTGTCGGAGAGTCGATATCCGCAAAAAGGTGAAACTGAAAACCCAGTGTATCGCACCACTAGATTAACCGACTCTCGGGTTTTTCAGCCTCCTTTTCAGAATTTTTCTTGGACAACTGGGGAGGGAGTCTTGACTTTCATTGTTAAACAAGTGGTGGTCCTGCTGAGCCATAGAAACTACTGCCACATGATTCCACATCTTCAAAAACGCGTTATTCTCTCCTCAACAATTGTGAACTGATTGTTACCTTTCCATTGATCTCCCCACCATGAGTCTGCAAAATCCAATTACAGTCACTCGACTCTCAGACTGTTTCTTCTGAAAATGGAAGCAAAACGAGTCAATTTGATTTGTATACCTTTTCGTGCTTCTTTTTTTATATATATTTTTTGAGATTCAGATTGGTGTTTTTTGTTCGCAGTGTATTAGGTGACAACAAGATAGCTTGAAGTGATAGATTATCAATATATTAAAACATCCAATCTTTTCCAAAGAAAAACATAATCCTAAAGTTCAGCAAGGGAAAAAAAACCTTGCTGTTTCTGAAAAAGTACCTATATTTAAAAAAGAAAGGGAGCGGGGGGGGGGGGAACAAGCTTTGAAGAAGCATTTTTCTCGTATTTGCTCATTTTATTTTATCTGAAATGTAATTTTTGCAACTTAGTGCATTAGCAAATACACTTTTTTCTACCTACACGAATTTTTCAACAGATTCCCCAACATCGACTAAACCTATTGGGTTGTTCGGAAAGTCATTTCGTATTTTTTTGTCAAAATGAAAAGAAATTTTCGTTTAATGAATACATTATTTATTAAATTATAAAATTGCCATTCTGGTCTAATACCTTTTGCCATATTTTTGGTAGTAACATGATTACACGCTCATAAAAGTTTTGGTCTTTGCTGTAAAAAAAAAACTGATCGAGGTGGTTTTTGGCCTCCTCATTTCAAGGAAAAATTTTGCAAATCAGTTCTGGTACTGATGTACTGTTAACACATCTTATCCACACATATTGGCTAATTTATTTCTGGCTTGACAGCATTTTTACCTTTTATATAGCAAAAAAGAAAAAAATGACGAAAATGCTGTTTATTGCTCTCCATATTTAAAAGGGCACCATCCAAAAACTACTGCGAAGAATCAGCTGCACTTTTTCACACTCAAGCCTTGCTATATCAGCTCTTAAAACATAAAATGATTTTACGGTTTAAGTATGAAATTGGGTGCGAAAAATGCAATTAAATCCTTTGTCAGGAAAAAACGAAATTACTTTCCGAACAACCTAATAATTTACTATTGTTATTACAGGGCCATTGCAAAGGTTCTCTGTTGTTATTGTTTCAGAAGCTTTACAATCATGGAACATTGTCGTATCTGGAAAAGTACTTAGATTGGGCTTTTAAGGTCAGTTAACTATTTGTAAGGTCATCAATTCTTTTAAATATTTAAATCGTAAACTAAATAACTGATTACAGATTAACTGATAAATAACTGATAACTGATTACTAAATTACAGAATTGTAAATGTATTTTGTAGGACCATTTTTTAATAGAAACATCAATATGGTTGCAACTGTTGAATCAATGCTTGTATTTAGATATCATCGATTAAATATTGTGACAAAAGACTAAGAGTCCTTACGCTGTCTTATAGCAAGAAGCAAAATATATTACTATATCCATGCATTAAAAGTTATTTGACAATAGTTTATTAAAATAATTTTAAAATAGGATTTGGTATTTTTGTTGCTGCTGTTGTCCTAAAGTTGTTCAGAAATAATTGCCAACAATAAACTGATCCAATCAAGGGGACTATTGTCTTTGAAATAACATTTGTAGAAGTTTAAGAAATTTTATTATGTGAAGATTATATTTATAATATGGTTTATTATGATTTCGGAAAAAAAAAAGAAAAAGAGAGACATTAATAATTATCTTTAAATCGTTATTATATGATTAATACTCAGAGACCAGAGCTTTCTCGAAAGATTTGAGGACAAACGAATATTGTTAACAACTGACATTGGGACATCGGATTTCATGCGACCGTGAAATTTTGAAGTACAAATAAATAAAACACATTGATACATAGAATTTCCTTTGAATAATTGCAGTTAATTCATTCAGGCCATAATTACTTGTTTTGTCAAATAAGTGTTTCTATTTATGAATTTCGTTTAAGAATGTCATTCAAATGACTATGCTAATGATATTCATATATCCAAAAAGATAAATAGCTTGTAAAAAATTTATTGTTACAATATGCCATAAACACACAAACAAAAAATCCTTTTCTTTCACTGTACTTAATAGAAACTGGAGATTCAATTTAATCATTTTCTTTAATTGGACAAAAATCACCCATCTGAAAAAACGTGTGGACTAAGGAGAGAGAAATTTTGTTATTTTGAACCGCGGTCACATGTAGCTGGCGCCTCTCCGCAAATTTCTGTACCATCTTTAGCGCGAATATATTTGTCTCAGGACGTCAGATTAAAGATGCAAAATATCAAATATTCGATTAACATTTATTACAATAGAGTTTCCAACATAACACTATCTAGACCTAAAGCGGAGACCCACTAAATCACTTAGAAATTTTTCACGGTTTCAAATCGTATTTCTAAAAGAAAAGAAAAAGTTATTTTAAAAATAAATATACAAAAGCTACAGTTTTTTTTTTAATTATAAAAATGAATTTTTTGTTTCTTTATTAAAAGAATACTTGTATAAAACGAATAAAACACCGCTTCCTTGCATAATTTACATGAAATTTTAATTTTATTAAAATATGGTAAAATTTGATATTAAATATTAGACATTCAGATTCCAATGATTTAAAATAATTTCAATAAAAAATTCTTTCAATCGATTTTTAATTATTATCTTCACTCCTCATAGAAAATCAGGTGCACATCGCAGAAGTGATGTGACTTGAAAGATGTGAGTTTTACAGGCCATCATAAAAATAGAATGTTAGTGCATTTATACCATTTTTATAATTAAATATAATGACGGGACGATAAATAATATCATACCATTGGCATCATGAACACTTTTTAAACCAGCGATGGCGATTGGAAGGCTAAATACTCATACAATAGTGTGTGTTTTGTGTGATCACTAAGAATTAATTTTTCTGACAATATTAACCGACTGATAATAATTAATTTATGTAATATGACTCTAAATGAACGGTATCCATGCTTGCCCCCAGTATTAAATAAGCAGATGTTTCGTGTTTACAAATGCTATAATAAATAAATCAGTGTAATGAAACAGTTATGAACCTAATTATTTATAATTCGACTAAATGATAATTTCGCTCTAATATTTTATAATTCATAAAATTTGTATGTTTTACAAATTTATTTAATTAAAAATTTGATTAATGACATTATTTTGATTTCCCTGCCAGTATCTCTTCTCCCTTTTTGCTCAATTATCCTGGGTAGCTGCCTATTCGAAAATCCGCGTTTGGATGATGGCAATTTTCGCATTTCTCTCATTTAGAATTTTAAATATTTTAGTTACAACAGCAAAACTATAAACATCAAAAGTATAAATACCCACATTTGGACTCCATCGAAATCGAATGCAAATTTTTGGGCAAGAGATGAACTTAACCCCCAAATCAGACCCTTATTAATGTGTTTTGGCAAAATCATAATTAGAAAAGAGTTCGATTGTTTTTTTTTCCCTTAGAAAAAAAACTGAGATATGTGATCGTCAACTAAACTAAAACTTATAAAACCACACATCATAGAGATACAATTTTTTTTATAAATATTATCATTCGACTAATCCTAAAAATGTGGGAGAGTGAAGCTAAATCCATACGGGGGAAAGCCACTACTTTAACCACTGACGGTATCACATTTCTTTCTCATCGTTACATATCAAAAACAAGCAATTAAAAATAACTGCAAGCATAGCACAGCATGGGGACTCCCTCCAGAAGCCAGTAATAGAAGTGTGGGAACGGATTCCGAATGTACTAAATCGTTGGGCAGTATCAAATATCTTGCTAAAGTGTTGCCGAAAGGCACCGCGTGTTCTCGAATCAGTTATCACAGGGCCTCATCGTCGTAGATCAACACCCTCCCCATACGAAGTATCTTTTATTCGTAGCAGTTCCGCACCTTCCTTTCAGTACTCATTACTCCCCATTATCCAAAGAGGGTGGTACTTGGTGGGGGGATGCATTCGTGCAGAGCTGTGATTTCATGCCGTTTATGGAGCAATCACCGTGAAAGCTGCCGCAAAGGTTCTCAAAAGGCTCAGAGTTTTGAATGGCAAAAATGGGTGCGCATGACAAACCATGCATCCCGAAACAGCTCATTGGTTGCCTCATGGGCTATTCCTTTCCCGATACTGCGATTATTGGGACCCTTCGCCAGATGAGATATCCACGAAAAACGATTAACAATACTATGGATGTTGAACGTGAGATTCCCGATTATTGTGTTGTTATGGTTTGCGACAACGGTTTTTCTCATTTATCTGAGCCACTGGACCCGGAATCGTTACCCAATTAATAGGATTTTGGCTTTTATTTAATTTTCTCCCCACCCCCTGCTTTTGAACGACATTTATTGAATTGAACTTCAATATATTCAACAAAGATTCGTTATCCCCATCCCCAACCCTTCTCTCTCTTCTTACCCTTTTTCTAATTGTTGTATCGTAAATGTTTGATTGGTGTTGATACGTAAAAGCGCAATATTGTTAGAGCTTGTGTTTGACTCATCAATCGAAAAAGAAAACTGAAAGTTGTTTGGTAAGGTTGGATTTTATTAAATTAAAGCCACCAAGTTGAGTAGAATAATTTATTGCTTTCTGTGAAATAAAGCAGCGAAGGGGTGTAAGAGGTCATGTAATTCCTGCCAGTCGATCTAGAAGGGAACGATCCGAAGGCAAAATAATAATGTATTTATACAGATGTTTAAGGCCAACTACGACAATGGTAGGAGAAAAATGATATTATGCTCTACGCATCATTTATCCTTTGCTATGCTACAATTTCTACCATACATAGTTTAATTATAATCTCGTTTCCCTCCAACTTTTTCTAATTTTATAATATACTAGCTGGTTCTCGGCGCGTTGCTGCCGTCGAAAAAAATAATATTAAGTGAAATTAATCAATAATTTTGCACTGTTTTATCGAAATAGGATGAACGGTACGACAGCATAAAAAATACGAACAAACAAAAGCTCATTTTTATGTATTAGATTTGTGTATTCTTTTAGAATTATAAAACTTAGTGTTCTTTGAGAAGGGTAATGAAAGAAACTATTTATTGTATCTCGTGACTCGTTTAATACTCGTTCAGAATTCTCAAACTTGATTTTAGGAAATGGGATTAAAATATTTTCTTTCAAAATTTATTCAACATAGAAAACATATTTATACCATAAAATTGTTAATACAGTTGAAACGATCATTTTTGAAAATTAAGATGGTGCAAAATTATTTGTACTACAGTATTTTTGGTGGTTAATGCGAAAAACGCTTAAATTTAATTAAAATATAAAGGTTGGTCTTCCCAAAACTTTCTCGCATAATCTGTAATAAAGTTGTTGCCTGTAAGAAAGACTTTCATGACATTTGCGTACGATAGCCACAAAATATTTACTTTTAACTTGGATTTAGCATTTCTCCAGAATCTATTGCCTCCTTAGCGAGTTATTTGGAGATTAATCCTTGGTAAATAGTTGCGGTTGAGATTCAAACTTTTTTCTTTTTCTTAAATTTTAGATAATTAATTAATTAGATCCCTATAATCATCCCACAGGTGTAAACAATAAGCTGACCAAATTTCATCGCAATCGGATGAACGGTTTAGGAAGGCATAAGAGACATCCAGACAAACACACACACACACACACATATATATATATATATAATTCTATAATACGAGGAATGGTTGCCAAGTCGAAAATCACCCCAGAATTAATAAACTCCGGTAAACTTGGGGGTCTGGGGTTTTTGGCCACGAGGAATCGATTGGCGCCGGTTTTGAAGCGCTACGGTCGAGCAGTTCGGAGTTACAGATAGGATATTTTCAAACTTTATTAGTTCGCCATAATGGCTACTTAAATTTTCAAGCGGTAACGTGCTGCCATCTATAGCCAATATGGCGAACTAATAAAGTTTTATGTTTATGCTGTTATAGGTTTATAATATGTTTCTTATGTATGTATATATGTTTGGTTTTTCTAAATAAATTTGTCAAAAATATTGAACTTCAACACACTTCAATCTTTACTTTTACTTTACCTTTGTATAGAATAGTTCCCTTTCCAAACTCTAACTTTGTTTAGAATAGTTTACAATGGTGGACTTTAACCGGTTATCTTTTCACCAATGGTTTCACAAATTTTCTTATGGCATGTATTGTTTTGATAAATCACAATTGAAAATTTAAATCTTCGAGTTAGCTTCGATACCTGTTTTCTCCGAGCGGAGCTCGGTCACCCGCTGGTATATATCCTAATTAATTTTCTAATTTTTATCTTAATTTAACCCATAAAATCTTAATTCAAAAATGTTCTCATTTCTTGATCCAATTCCGTCTTTTTATCTTATTTATTATTATTTAATTAATGATACACAAGATCTGTAAAGCTGCTTTAATCAGCACTTTTCACACGCTTCAAGTAAAAGGACAAAGATCTGTCGTGCTAAGGGAATTCTTTTAAAAGATATCTGTATTTTCCCTTACCTAAATTTCACGCATGTAAAGAAATCCTTATCAGAATCTCATAGAATAAAATCACCGGAAAAAATAATTCTGCTTCTTTTCACTCTGTTGCTCTTGTGTCGCGCTGTAGATTGAAGTATCGTCTCTTCTTTCTTGTACATAAATTATGCTTTCGGGGCTGAAACAAAGTTAAGTTCTTAATATTTCAAAGTGTCTTCACTTTTTGGCCAAAAATCTGCTTAAAAGTATGTGTATAATGTGTGTCTATGTTTGTGTAAAATATAAATTGCTATAAAATAACTAGTACTAATAGATTTATTATAAAGAAGCCTTCCAATCACATAAAAACTTATTAATTATATAATACGCAACCGTGAACTGATTGATTCGAAACTGAAATCCTTTAATGAAATTGATTTTTTTATTAACATATTTTTAACATATGTTAATTAAAAATGTATAATAAATTTCACTGTCAATTAAATATACTTTACATTAAAGCATAAAATGATGGAAAACAAACATTCATTTTGGAGGCTTTATCCCATTTTGTAAGAATAATAATAAAATCAAAGCTCAAAATTCTGACACATAATTTTTAAAAAAATACAACAGCTATGTTTTCTATACTAAATTGTGTGTGGGTATCATTTGCTCTGTCCCTTTCTTTGTAATCAGATGTATGAGGACATGATGAACTAGATAAATGAAATTTGGCATGCGATCTCAAACTAAAACTGTTACTCTGTATCCCCTTTGCAGGCAATCCTTCAACCTCAGTAAGTTCACACTCCCTTTTCTTTTCCCTTTAGAAAATTAACAAATGAAATTTATATCACATTGAATTTAGAATAAATTCTGACGTAAGACAATATTATTTTAAATTTCACCGAATAGCATAAACGTAAAGAAGCACTCCATAAATCAACAAACATGATATACATGCTAGCGATTAGTTACTTAAAGTCGATACAAACTGGATAATTAGGACAGTTAACATAATCAATTTATTTCAAAGTCACAAAATTATTTCATCAATCCAATAATATATTGATATAGTTTAATGACATTAACTATGATGATCAATAATTTAAACAACTTTTTTTGGCATTATCAAGGAGCCAGATTCCCATTATTATTTTATAACATAATTTCATTAGCGATTTCCATTCTATTAGAAATAATGTCTAAGTCGGTTCTTTAACTTTACTACAAAGGATTTCAATTTTTAAAAATTTTGCACTATACAGGGTGTCCCAAAAAGGTTGAAACGCGCTTTAATTCTTTAACCGTTAGAGATAAGTAGGTGATGTAATTTGAAAAAATGTTCAAAATAAGATAGGAAAGAAGATTACATTAAGAAAAAAAAATCCACCTATGAATTTTAAAAAGTTACACTTTGTAAATTTTTATACAACTCCTCTATGCAAATTTGGTCAATTAGAAAGTTTTTCCTTTCCATCTCAGAAGACAATAAAAAAAACTGCATAACTGTATCTTTAAAACTTTATGAATATGACTGAATAGATGATAAAGCATTTTTTAAAATAAAAAAACACGAGAAAAAAATCATTTCATTATAAACAAACCTATCGATATCAAACAAAAAATATATGCTAAGAGTAATTTAAAGTCATTGATATCTCTGTATCTAGATTATATGTCTTAAATTTAAACTTACATATCCTAGACGGAATAAACATGGATCGAGTATAAAGGGAACCAGTTTTTCAAACAACATATATTAGAGAATATAGAGATCCTCAAAAATATATATTGAAATTATGAAGATTTCATTTTTTATGAAACGATGTCATCAAAACTGCATACAGTGCAACATTCTAAACAAGGATTGGGCCTACTATGTTTCAGCGTCATTACTTTTAGAGCCCCCAGATAAGTATTTTGCTGAAATGAGAAATTGCAAAATTTGTAGTGCAGTCTTTCCTGGTGAGTAGAAATCGGGCATCATGCATGTATATAATAATTCATTTAGAAAAAGGCGAATTAGTTTTTTCTATACAATATTGAGTTAAAACGTAAAAATTAACAAGAAGGCAGTAAGGTATCTTCTTTTCAAAATAAAGGCATTGTATGAGATTTGACTACTACATGAGGATAAAATAACTGATTCTGAAAATTAGTTAAAATGGTTTAAGAAACAATTAGAATGGCATTCGGTCTTCAGTAAACGCAAAGACCCCTCTGTACAGCTCCAGCATGTGAGTAAACTGAAGGGTCGGTTGCCTCAGGTAATAATAAGATAGTTGTGATTAGCACAAAATCAGAGCATAACGGCATAACTACTTCCAGACAAGGTATGTTCCACCTTATGCAATAGCCTGCTAATCAATCCATTATTTTTTCCTCTATGGCAGCTGGAAATTGCTTTCTTTTATCTAGTATATAAACATATTGTATTTCGGGAGGGCCAATGGTTGGATACTTAAGCAGTTATAGATAAATGGGCCCATCAAATATATTCCTTCATTAAATAAATCAACTGATATAATAAGTTTTGTATTTTTTATTAGGCGAATTTCATAATCATTAACATTTTCTCAGGTTAAATTAATATAAATCAGTGCGGATTACTTCAACTTATTAGCATATAATATGAGTGATAAAGAATTAATTTGTTTAATTATCACATTGCCTGAAGAAAGGAGGGCCAATGATTTGTCAGCATTTCCCAGGCCTTTAAAGCAGTAAATAGCAAAAATTCAACTAATGATGATTTTCCATCGATTCGATAATGATTAGATAACAGCAGGAATTTGAAAGAGTAAACTTGGAGAAGAGACAACATACATGACGCAGACTCCTACTACTTGCTCAGTATATCTGAAAATATATATATGCTGTACTGACTAACACCCTCTATGTGCGAACTAGAAAAAACACGAGTACGAGAGAAGCCATGATGGAATGACGTGAGAACGGTGTGTTTCGAGAAATATAGCCTCCTGTTAACAAACGGCCCATTTAAATGCTGAAACCAATTTATATCTTCATATTTGTGTACCTGTGATGTGTGCAATTAGTTACCTATTAAAAAAATATTGCACTAAAAGGATATTGACCATTATTTCTCTTAAGAAACGTCACAATGCAAACATTTTGTGCATGCACAGAACCCACAGCAATGTTTTTTTAGTCACAGTGAGCAGAGCAGGGGCCTCCAAGAACGAGCGAGCAATAAAAGTTAAATGAGCCTTGAACTGTGACCGTTTCAACCATTACTGGTTTTAACTAAGCGATGGACTTTGGTCAGTTGGTGTCCATCATTTCTAGCATCCGAACATTTTTGATTGTGAAGGTTTTCAGCATTTTTTGCCTTAAAATTCTATAACATTACTAAATCGAAGTACCGTATCACACTTGATTATCATGTGAGTAATTAAGACTATTTATTTTATTTAATAGCATTTTTTTTTCGAGTTTTAAGTTTTAATGGGAAGCATACATTAAGCTCAAAACCCTTTCTCGCCTCTTAGCATTAGACGTTCTTTATTCATTGCAGAGTATAAACACGAGTGATTTAAGGATTCATATAATTAAATTTGTGTAATACTAATCGCAGAATTATTTTGTTTGCTAAAAAAAATATCTTTTGACTTCAGAGAAAACAAAACAAAAAAAAAATGTTGTTTGTTTCCCTAATTTTTTGCGTTCAGTTTTTAAAAGCTTTTTTTTCCCCCAGGAAATATTTTACTTTTAAAAATAACTGTAAATAAGTCGACAACTTCTAAAGTTCAGAAAGAATAACACTATTATTTCAGATAAATAAAACTATCATTAAATATTAGAAAATTAGAGCAACATTTTATCAAAGCATCACAACTATTTGGAATATAATTATCTGGAGAGATATAAATATTTATCAACAACAAATTTATCCTAATAGCTATATCTTAACTGGCAAATATCAAACTGATCCTCTGGAAGGCAGATTTGGTCAATACAGACAGCTGTGTGGTGGTAACTTTAATGTTTCTATTGAACAAATTTTATTAACAGAAAAAAGAAATACCTTGCTAAAACTGCATTAAAAAACATGACTCTTTCCATTTATTTATATAGCGGATTACATAATGTATATTTAAATTTAATGCTGTATGAAAAATTCTCCAAAACTAAAGAAAGTATAATGATGCTATTAATTACTCTTAAATGTAAAGTTGTTTTGCCCAATTTATTGATGGAAGAGAGCAAAAAATTGAACGGTAACAGATGTAAGCAGTACCCTTAAGCGAAAAGCAACCATCGCTTCCCCTTTTTCGCTGTTCCAGGCCCATAGAAGATAAAGCATTCCTTCTCGGAGGCCTCGATAGAGCAGATCTACATGATCTATTCTTCTCAGCATCGTTAAGTACATATCTACATAGAAGCAACTCTTCTCACATTCAAAAACTAAATATATATATTTGGAATCTATTCCAAAACATCTGTTCATCACAGAATGTTCCTATGCAACTAATGGTGTAACTATATCATAAATGTTTAAAACACTCTTTATTGTAAACATATGTCCATAGGACTAGACGGGATTTGTCAATTTCGGAGTGCTTCGTGCATCAAAACCGGAACATTGCGCTTATGAACAAGGTATAAGGTAATTTTTGCAGTCCTTCCTCTTAATTTTAGTACAAGCATGTCAAAGTTAATAGCTGTCCTAACAAAGTCAACGTATACTAGAAGCAAAAAAACATTTTGTTTTCTTTTGCAATCTATCCCAATTGCATACGGTCAAATGCAACGTGTATTGTGTAACGTTCAACCGTTTCCGAGAATTTTGGAGCATATTTTCATTCAGCAATGCTTTCACTTCTTCATCTTAACATTAACATCAGTTTTCTTCTATTCTTTTTGTCAAATGTATTGAAATCATTTTTTAACTGTATAAACAATTCTTTTGCTGATTGATGGAACACCATTTATTTCAGACAACAAATGAAGAAGTTTTCTTCATAATTAAATAGTGAAGTAAATCTTCTCGTAAATGCTTTTTTCGGCGAAAAAATTACTTTTAAATAATATGACAGTTATTATTTTTTATCTTTTAAACGAATGTCCAATACACTAAATTAAAGATTGATTTCAAACCTTCCAAATGCATTAATGCTTTGAGGTTTAGTTGTATCCAAAAAGTACTAAATGGCCATCAAATTGAGAAGGGCGGAAGCATATTTATTCATCTAATAAATGATTATATGATTGGCATATTTTTTTTACAGAATGTAATTGTGTTGTAAAAATTATTTTAGATATGTATTTGGGTGAGATCTTTTTTAAATGGCTCATATTTAATGTGATTAATTCAAAATTTCAAAAATAAAAATATTCAACGGTTTTAAAAAGATATTAAGATTATTTACTTTGGTAAAAGATATCAAATCCTTGATAAAATTCAACAATTTTAAGTCCAAAAGAAGCATATTAGTGAGCTTGAAACTGTGTAGATGGCAAGAAAATGACTTGCATCAACTCCCAGGTGTGTAATGATATATGCAAATTGAAGCAATTTATTAATATTCTTGATGTAATTGGATAATTTATCAATATTTTTAAAGCATTTGTGTCCCTTCAAACTACATGTGCCTAGTTCTAATTCAAAGCATCCTAAACTATAAGTCACAACCTCAAATAAGATAACACAAAATTATATTAGAGGATCACGTGAATTTTAAAAATGTTTTATGTCAGATTCATCAATATTTAAAAGAAAAACTTATTAAAAAGTAATTAGGATAATAAGAAATTTCATTCACATTCTTATATTAACAAACTTTCAAATTATTTTTAAAATATCCTTATTTATTTTCTAAGGTTTATTATTATTATTATTGGCAGAGATAAAATATTTAATTCATATTATTTTTAAAAGTGTCTCTTCAGAAGCCCTTTACATTTGAACAATTATGGCAGATAAAATATTTACACAATTAAACAGTACTGAGGAATAAACAGTTTTTCAAGAAGTTTTCTCCCTCTACAAAGAATAGCAATATTCATATAAAAGGTTTAAATCTAAAGCTTTTATTTTTAATTATTTTTTTGTATGACTTCTGAGTACAGAAAGATTTTAAAAAGATGCTCCATTATATTGCTGAGGAGTTTTATGGGCAAAATTAAATAAAGTGTTTAATTATTATTAATAATTAAGTATTTATACTGAAAACAAAGTTAGAAGTCCTACACTTTTTTTTTTTTTTTTTTTTTTGCAAAGTCTTTACATGACACACTGCTATTTCAAATGCTGTGAAAAGTACTTTATTGAAATTTCCATCTGTTGAAAGTAGGTTATCACTGCTTATAGTATTTAAGAAATGTAACAGAAGGTTTGTCAAAAAAATTCTTTCAATACAAGAAATTTTTTGAAATATGAGAAATATACTCAATATAATTTTTTTCTTCATTTTTGTACCTTGTTAAGAATGTGCACTTTTTGTAATGTGGTTTTAAGTTATTTAAAACAGCAATGAGACAGATTGTTACAGATATCTTTCTAAAAATAATTAAGATATTCTTATATTGTGCTTTGAAACTAAAAGAATCAGATATAAAACATAACAAAATAGCAAAAGGAAAAATAATTAATATATTTCAGTTTCTTTGTTTTATTCTATCTAGAATAATTTTAATTTAAATATTGAAACACATATTGAATTTCAAATGAATATGCATTAGTAATGACAATACAAGCAATGATTTTAAAAAATTAGTTTATTTATTTATTTACACAGATAGCTGCAATGACTAGAAAACACTGTTTTTTGTTTCATTTTTGAAACTTTAAGAAAGCAATGAGATTTTCATTTCAGGAAGGAAACTTTCTTAAAGTGCATTTAAATTCACAAAAAAGTTTTTTTTTTTTTTTTTTTAAATAAAGACTTAAATAATGCTAAGTTACCAAAGATTGTCAGATGCAATAAAATCAGATTTTATTTTTATACAAAGTGATTTATGGAAGAGTTCTAACATTTTGGTTTATATGCCTTCATACAAAGTACATAAACTAAAGGAAGAAATTTTATAATAATGTATTAAAATTAAAAAATATATATACTTCATCTTTCATTGCTAACTTAGAAAAATTAATTATTGTTGTTAACCTAACAAAGATCAGATAGTAAAATCAGATTTTGGTTTTACACACAGTAGTTTATGGAAGAATTGTAAAATTTTGGCTAATATATCTTCAGAAAAGAAGTGACATTTTCCAAAAATAATTTAATTTTATGTATATAGTCAGTGCTGTTTTTCCGTACATCATCAGGGCTGGGTCAAGGACTCTTAGACACATAAAACTCAGTCTCCCAACCCATTTTTCCACCTCAGTAAACGAAATAAAAAAATTCCTTCAATGATTTTGATTTACCTCAATATAAGTAGTTTTATGTAGCAAATTTTGGCAAACTGAATTACAATTATATTTGATTGCAAGTCACCTTCAAGAGGATTAGTTTCAGTATTTTACATTTAAAAATCCAAAACTATAATTTAAAAGTAAATTTATATGAAATAATAAAATATTGGCCATACATTTTGTAAAAGTTATAAATCAGCGTGACTTTTAGAATCATAAAACAACAAAAAATAAAATTTATCAAAGATAATTAATCAATAATGTTGTTAAATTAATGTTTGAAAATTTCAATTACATTTTATTTCAATTTGAATAAGTTTGAGTGCATGCCCTTTGCAAATTAGATGAAAGTATAAAATTAAATTTTTCTGAAAATATCACAAAAATCTTCAGGCCTCTTTCTTTGGTTAAGTTGCAGTCCCTCTTGACTGCTTAACATTGCAGTCCTAAATATCATATTTTGACCAGAAGATGATTTGCTGCTGGAAATGCTTCACTAATAAATGGAAGCACTGCACACAATAAAAACGATGAGTAAAATAATTCATCATTCCATTTGACATATAAAAGAAAAGACAAGAAACATGTTCCTAGGAGATGACAGATTATAGCTATGCAGAATTAAGGAAAATCAAATTTAAATATTTCACTTTACTGTCCAAAAATAAAGCATTAATTCAGAGCAAATAAAATAGAAATCAGAACAAAATGAAAATAAAGATGGCATTGTTTATAAAATTATCAAAAAAGCATTTTGTTCTCAAATATTCAATTAGTATATGTGAGTAGTATTGAATATTTGAAAACAACTGGGGCCACTTTTCTTAGTATAAAAACATTTTCAAATAACAGTTTTTGGAAACTTGTTTTAAGTCCCTTTTACTAGAAAAAATTTAATAAATATGCTTAAAACATGAAAAATACATATAAAGAAAAATACTTGTTTCTGAATATTTACTAAAGGATACAGACTTGATTTTGCCATTTTGTGAACATAGATACTCCTGCAATGAATGATAAAAACTCCATGGCAAGCAATGTAGTACTTACACTAAAGACAACTGTATATCTGCGAGCAAAAAATATCAAGATTAAAGTATGGAAGAAACATAATTAACATAAACTAGAAGATGATATAAAGAAAACTTTATAAGAACCCAAGTGACATTAACTATAGATTATCTCCAAATATTCATACAAGGAAAATATATAATCTAGCTCAAAATTATAAAACAAAAATATTGGCCAGATATAAGAGTACATGAAGAATGTACTTGAGAATGAATTTACACATAATAGGCATATGGTAACGATTTTATAGACTGAATTTCCAAAAGTCTTGTGGTGCTACAGTTCTAAAATATATCAGAAGAAGGATATACATACTTTTCCAGAAATTTTGGACTGCCAATAAAAATTTGATACAATAATTCTAAAAATCACACCTCATAAAAGATGGGGGGGGGGGGAGAATTCTGCATTTGCTTTATACATTATTTAAAAAATAGATAAATAATGAGTAAATAAGGATTCATATCACTGATACTTTGGTTTCTATGTTCTTTTTTCTGCAATTTTGTTAGTTGAGTGATAGCAAAACAGTAGAATAAATATCAAAAACTCAAAAAAAAAAGAAAAATGTTTAAAAATTTGTGAAATAATTAATATTTCGAGAAACCACTTAAAAAGTAATAGATATTTTTTTAAAATGAAAAAGTCAGGAATAAAAAATCATTGAAATATTGCCAGAAATGAATATATATATATATATATATAAGTCATGTATTTTATTACAAAGCAGAATATGATAAAGAGTTACTACATTAATAACATATCTGATAATTCACTGGATTGCTTTGATTGCAAAATCAGTATGAATATCATATTATTAAGATGTTAAATTCACATTTCATTTTACTAAAAATGAAATGTACTAAAATGATTACTAAAAATGAAAAAAGCATAACTTCAAATTTACTCATTTTCTTTCACAACTGCTAGAAGAACTAATTCAATCATTTAAATGAATTATTTTATTCTTCCAAAATCTAGAATATAAATTTCTTTTAAGCAAGCAAAAATTTTTAAAAAATAAAAACACTTAAAGTATAATATGTCATAGAAATTATTTAATTCTGTTTCTTAAAAAACAATTATTTTAGAACAGTTTAAACAAATATAAACACTAATCAACACTGCTGACAACAATGGAATTCAAATATTAAGAAACATGAATAATTTAGACCATATATTTACAATTAATTTTAATTACAGTTCAATAAAAAGCCTATTTTATAGCTACTTGGGAGTTACTTTAAGAAGGACATTATAAATTTGAACAAGATCAGATAATTCAGGCATCTGAATCTTATCCAAACTGGCACAACAAGCCAAAAGGAGAACATTCGACTCCTAATGAATTTAATTTGCACTAAGGTGCACTTATGTACTTCAATGGGATTAGGTCTTTTAACTGTCCATATCAGTTTACTACAGTCTAAACAGCAATTTAAGATAATTTATTACCAAGCATCTGTTAATTTATAATCAAACACTAAAATAAAAACACCAGGTTCAGGAAAATTCATTAAGTGATAAAATAATGAGAAAAAAGAATATAGGAAAACAAAACTACATGATTCCTCAACACCAAGAGTTATCAAATGCTATTATAAAAAAGAAACATCAGTAAAGTCTGGCTTCCCTATAATTTAATAATAATAATAATAAAAGCCTCACACAAAAAAAAACACCCAACAGAGAAATACATATATATACCACAGTTTAAACACATGCAAAAAATATTTATTGATGGTTTATATATATATATATATATATATTCATAAAAACTGGGGAAAAAAAGTTAAAATATCATCAAAAGAAGACAGTGTAGCATTAACTAAGCTAATTTTCACTTTGTTTTCATAAAATAAATCAAAGAAAATTTACTTCATTATTGTTAAAATTATATTTCACATTTCAAAAAGCAATAGACCTGAATTTCTAGTTTCAAATAACATAGGAAGGAAAAACAATATAAATTCATGTGATACAATCTGTGTCTATAAACAATTAAAACATAGCACTCTATAACAACAAGTAAGCAAAAATCAAATTATGTATGCTTAATGAAATCCAATAATTTTTTATCATGCATTTTATTCTGAAAATTGTGTTTTCTACTAATAGTTAAATAGTGCTTTCAACTAATGGTCTTGTTGGAGTGAGCAGATGTGAATCTCTTTAGTATCTTTCTAATTACTAATTATATGATGTTTATTTTTAGACACACCCTTCCAAAATAACTTACAGCCAAAAGTCCCATAGTGTGAGATCAAATGATAGCAGTGACCAAATCATTTGAAAATAATAACTAGTCAGAATGCTTTATGTGTAATAGTATTTTAAGAAAATTTGAACTCAGTTTGTATTGTGAGGCGATGCAACATCTTACAGAAAAACTGTGTTATTTTTTCTTTTTTAGACTTTATGTTCAAAACTGAATACCAGCAATATTTTTGATTTAACCTCAAAATGGGGAAAAAAGGGGAGAAGATAAATATTAGCTCTTTTACATCTATTATTATCATTGTATAATTGAATTTTTACTATTATAATTATTAATTAGCTATGTATTATTACTTAACTGCTAAAATATGTAAAATAAATTTCATCATAAAAATTATAAAATGTACTATAACTTACTTTCGCTAAACTTAATGGAGATGTCAATGTTCTGTTGATTCACATTTGTTGCTATATAGCTGTATATTGTGACAATAAGTAGACAAGAGATGACAATAAGTAGTAAAACATATTATGCGATTCATTTTGTTTATTCTTAAGTTTTAGAATTTTATCTTCAGATTAAAAAAAAAAAAAGAAATTATATTTTGTCTTCAAAAACATACCAGCATTTTAAAGGCAAACATAATAAGCAAATAAGTATAAAAATCATTGTTATTCTTCAGTGATTACACAAATTATATAAATTTATATGAAAATGGAGTTGTAGTACATGCTGACAAAAATTCTATTTTTTGCTTTTACAAAGTGAAATACTTAAATTATACACAAAGAATGTTGCTTCTTTTAAAGCCACAAAACTAATTCTAAGTTCTTATGAATACAGGACTTTGAATCAAAATTCTAATCTATATTTAATATTGTTATGAGAGTTTTTTAAACATATTTAAGTATTTAAAATTAAATGCATATGTGAAGTTTTCTCAACTATACATAAAGATATGAAATCATTTGGCGATTAGCAATCAAAGTTTCAATGAAAAAGTTTTAAGAAATATCAAATACCTGTTAATTATTTGTTGAAGATCATTCTGCACATATTGAGCTTGTAATTCACCATCTTTTACATGTAAGTGAATAGGGACATTTTTTTCAGCTATGCCTTCCTAGACAAAGATTGTTTTCAAGTGATTA
>JAPMOQ010038391.1:5258545-5304217 GCA_026543055.1 Argiope trifasciata
TTCTCAGACAATATTTCTTCCAAACCTCGCTCCCCCAAATCAGGGAAATATTCATATTCATGATTAATATATTAAATTCTTCTAACTCAAGGAATAATACTTTCATACGTTCAGCCAACAGGTAGAAGATAATATTTAAAATTTTTATACTCGACAAGTAGAATATTTTTGAAAGAAATGATTATTTTTTTATTAATACAGTGTTTTTATAAATGTGGGGGATTTTTATATATATACACGCAGGAAAAAGCGAACTAAATTATAATTCTTGATAGAGGAAAAAATTTTCCGACTTTCAGCGAAACAATTGTATCTGAAAAATATTAAATTAAAAATAGCCATCAGATAATTTAGCCAGTAAGAAATTGTAATGTTCATATACATTATTAAGAAACAAATATTAAGTAGAATAGCTGTTAAATAACAGTAAAATGATACTTATTTATATGTATAAAAAACCTTAATTGCATTTTTTTAAAAATTTTATAAAGATTGAAGCAAGACTATTATATTAACCTCTTCATGTGCAATGACTTATCTGACATGCACATCAAGTTACTGAATTTTTAGAATTAAAATCTCCAATGAAGTGAAAGTATTAAATAAATAAAAGTGTAAAATTAATTGGTAAACCCTTTAATATCTCAGATTAATTTTATGCTACCATAGAAATTTAAAAAAGACAATAAAAGTCCCGAACTAAAGGAATCGTCTAATTAGGAGATTAAGCAAAATCGGAAGTCAGGGAGTGAAATTATCACAGTTTAACCAATTTCGAACTTCTATGGATTAGTCACATATTTAGAGAATTCTAAACTAAAGTCACTATTGGTTTCATGCTTAGCAAATTTTGAAATTTTCGATTGGAAATTATGAAAAAAATTGAGAATAAAAATTTTTTTTTTTTTTTTTTCATTCTTGAGGGCTCATTGATAACCATTTGAGACTCACTGCAATTTAAATTAGCAGCATTTCAAACTATTTGTGCACTTTTTAAAATTGTTATTTCCTTTCTAAAGGATTTGTCTCAGTATCACAAAGAGCGTTCTCAGTTTCTTAATGTAGGACCGTACATGAGTGGGTGAAATGAATTGTTTCCACCAAGGGCACAAATGTGACCATTTAGAAAGTTTAAGAGCTAAGCTAATACAATTACTTCTGAAAATAAAAAAAAGAATTCAAGAGTAAGCATTTTATGGCTAATTGAAAATTCGAAAAAATAAAAAGATATTTAGAAATTATGAACAATTTATTATTTATTTATAGGTAAATGATAGACTTTATTTTTAGAGTATGGCATTTTCACCAATACATTCATAAGGATATTATTTTTCAGGTATGACTCATTTTTTAAACATACTGGCAAAATTATAAAATTTGCTATAATTGTGTAAGGAAAAAAAAAGGGGGGGGAGCGCGGAATCCCCCTTAGTTTTTCTCGGTTTTTATGCTGAATTTATGGTCAAATTTAGTGAAGAAATCAAAAAGTGCTAGAGAATTTTTATCCAATTTTGGTGAAAAGAAAAACCAATCTGTTTTATTTTCATTATTGAGTTTTTGATATAAATTTGTAGAAATAATAATTTTTGCATATTTTACAAAGAGTTTCAAATTGTTAACGTGATTAAAATTTAAAAGTTCGAACAAGTTTCAATTACTTAAAAAAATCATTTTATTATTTTTGCAAAACTTTTCTAAATGTTTACTTTTATGTATAGGTGATATGTTATACATGCTCTTAATATTCAGTGATAAAGATGCGCAAATAAGTTTATTCAAATTTCGACATCATTACATAAATCAGTTTAAAAAAATGCTTCAGCAAGACATTCATCGGGAACGATATACTTCTTCAACTTCTTATCCATGAATGTTTTCAATCTTCCTTCAATTCCAAGCTTGATCAAACCTCTGAAAAGATGACCAATGACTTTAATGTACGAATTTAAGAAAAAGTTCAATGGGCCCATCTTCGATACTTTCACTTCAGCACCTTTGACGTCCTCAATCTTAAAATTTGAAATCTTAGGATTGGTTCCATTGCTAGTAGGTACAATGTCCAATTTCATGTTGACATATGCAATTTTTGCCTCAATTTTCACTTCAGGTCCATGGCCCATGAGTTTAATTTTACCGCTACATTGCATCTTGAGTTCTCCAGCTCCAAGATAGATTTTTAGATGAGTATTCTTTTTTCTGTCAACGATGACATCACCATCACGATGTAACGATGACATTCCAAAGATATACCCATCGTGTATGCTTGCTTCACCAGTGTAGTTTACGAAAATCAGCTTTTTATGGACTTCAATTGACTTTTCGGGAATGATGTAAGGATCTTGAAAATATTCTTTGTCGTCCTTAAGGTCTCGCAATATTCCATCAACGTAATCATTGCAAGGGTTGCCTGAAAATTAACGTGAGTATAGGAAATTATTAACAGGTTTAGATGATAAAATAAATAGAATTAAAGACACATTAGTAAGAAATACTATGAATGAATAAATTATTATTAAAAATTCAAAAAGACCATTTTAAACAGGAATAAAGTGAGGAAAGAAGAATTACAAAACATTTAGCTTAGAAGTGATTCTCAACTTGATGAGAGCAAAGAACTCAAAAAAAAAAAAAAAAAATATGCAAAATAATTATCGAAACCGAAATGCGAAATATCACATTCTCCTAATAAAAAATTAAACATATTTGGTCTTTTAAAATATTTTTTAAGGGTTTAAATAATTCAAAATATTTTTTATTATGAATTGTTTGAAATTTCCTGCGAAGCTAGCACCTCTAAAGAAGATGCAACAAAACACTTATGGGAAACTAAATTCCGAACATTAAAAAGTTGAGAATCCCGAAGTATGAGTTATTGAAATGAGTTACGAGTATGAACTATTATGCAAAGTATGAGTTATTGAAATTTGCTTATTAAATAATTTATTTATCAAATTGCATATGTGAAAGAGCGGTTCTTGCGTTACTGGCATTCAAATGATTAACGAAATAGAATACATTCTTTTTATTTTAGATTAATCTTGAATACAAAATACCCGAAAGTTTTGGGAGAAAAAGATATAAATTTAAATCTGAAGATTTTTGTGAGTTTGTTTGATGCCTTTGTGAAAATTTTCAAATGCATCTAAAACTTTATGAATTCTTTTTGAAAAATTCTGTATTTTTTAAGTTAGTATATTGTAAAATATTAGTCTGGAATAATTGATTACCACACGGGATTAAAAAAAAAATTACTTCATTTTTTCGGAATTTAAAAGAGTCCTTATGCGTTGCCATACTGGCTAAATTTTACTTTTAATGATAGAAATCAAAAACGGATGATCAACCAATTACTGAACTTTAATAGAGATCAAAGACGGATGGTCAACTGGTCTCTGAACTTTGAGAGAGACCCAAGATAGATAATCATAATCTATAATGAAGTCATTCATTGAACTTTAATACAGACCAAAGATCAGTTATTAATCTTTATTTTTTGTAAGGTTACATTCGTGATAGGTAATATAAAATGAAGAAAATAAAACGAATGTTGCAAACAGAATGCAACATTCAACGTTTGAACCTCTATAAATGGTTTGTAATTCATACAGTGTCATAAAAAATGATTATATAAAGTACTAGTACTTCTGAAAAATAACCATAAAAGAAGAAAAAAGCTATATCGTTACGCCAGAGATTGTTTCTCCATTAAATCGATCCAATAATATCAATGAAAAAAATCAAGTGAAATAAAAGTTACCATGAAAGATATGGTAGACCGTACCTTTGTACCTTGAGATTGTTTTCTTTCATTTTGTTCAATTGGTAATAAATTCAAGAAGTGCTAGAATTTTAAAAAATTGCTACTAAAAATCAAACTAGTTTTACAACTGCACAGTGAGAATGCTCCTTTATCATATGGTTCCAATAATATTCTTGACAAAAATCTAATAACTTTGATGTTTTCTTTGCTTAATCACTTTAGTAAATATCTTTTGTAAGCTAGAAAAGTTTTCTTAGAATGAATTAAGGATATTCGAAGTATGTTAAGTAACAAAACTCCGCTAACGTTTATGAAATATTATGACTAATCTACGATTTAAAATTCTTAAATATGCCTGCAGAAAGTAGGATAACCAAATAACTGAAATGTTTGATGAGATGAAAAATCAAAAGTTATTGATGTTCGATGAATATTTAAAAGGAACAAAATCTCACAGCGCTGAAGGAATTTATTTCACATTTAATTCGCGGCAGATCACTTATTAATATTATATATCTAAGTAAAATCGCATAATTTATTGAAATATTCTTTTCTCGTTAAATTGGATAAAATCTTTTTGTGAACTATGAAGCAAATTACTTTTAGCAATTAAATTCTTTTGCAAATCGCAATCGTTAACACTTTTTTCCCCAATAAAACATTAAAAAAAGAGTTACATTCATAATGTTCAGAGACTCTACAACTTATAACCTGTAGCTGCATTGCATTTTAATTGAGATTTCAATTATGTAAATTGTAATCAACATCATCCTTGGAATGACTAATTTCTGGAATCAGAATTGATTTAAATGACTGTGACTTTAAAACTTTCATTTCCGAGTAAAATTTATTTTCTATACCTTTTTTCTATCAATCATGATATTCTATCATATATATATATATATATATATAAACAAAGAAGCAGCAAAAATAAGAAATGATTTTTTAACCTATCACCATAACGGATATTTGTAAAAATGCTAAATAAAGCCATTTATTGATATCGGTGTCTACAATTTAGGAAGTTCGAATTTCTTCAGCAAAATTTATCATGGCAAAAGAAATTTTTTACCTTCACTCAGAACGAATAAAGCCTGCATAAAAATAGCTCCAAAGGCACAAACTAGCATTGTACTCTTCATTTTGCAAGGCCTTGATCGAGTCTCTGTAAAGAAAAAGAATTATTGGTAAGGAAAATATAAATTTCCAACAATTTTAATTCAAAGCTAAAAGAGGCAAGTGCCAAAAGCGAAAAAATTAGAAAATTCATCGAAACTGTTAACACTAGCAACCTTTTTTCAAAAATCTCTTTTTTAATTTTAGAATTACCAGGCACTTTTTACATTTACCACATTATAAGGTATGCTTCACTTGAGACTTAAACACAAAAAAGGGTGACTGATTATTTTTAGCATCATATATCATTTATAGCTTTCAGTTATTAGCAGTCTGACAGTTGTTTTCTCTGCTGTATAACTGACGTATATGGCAATAATAATGATATTTCTAAAGAGTATTCATCATAAAATTCATTCAAAGTTCGTTCCTTCATGTCAAGAGTAATTCCAACATATAGCATTGGTCGCTTCGACAAAAATAATTGACTCTTAAAGATATTTACACATAGAAATTTAAAAAAAACAACAACACTAATATTGTTTAATGTTCCAGCGAAATAGACAATAAAGATTTCAAAAATTCAAATCGCTGAAATGCATTATTTATGAACAAATATATACATAATTTATGAAAATAAAGAATTTTAAAGATATTTGTAAGGAACTTAAAAGATTAATTTTAATACTGAAACCATGAACTACTAAATATTTCAGTAAAAAAAAAATTGAGAAAAATCAAAGGTACATTATTCGATTCATTTATGACATAGAGAATTCATATACTTAAAACCATATAAGCTTTTAAAAATCCTTTTTTGTTAACAACGGAATAAAATTGCTATTTCTAATCATGCCTTAAAAAGCATTTCAGAAGTCAATTAAAAATCACTTATAATGGCTCATAGTGAAATATCTTGTTCAATGTTCTACGAAGTTCGTTGAGGCTGTGGTAAGGTCTTGGCTTCGGAACCGGAGGGTTGGAGGTTCGAAGTCCGATTCCATTGAAGAACTGCCTTGTAAGTGGGTCTGGTGCACGTTAAATCCATCCAGGTCGTATATCCTCCCGCTGGTGTGGTGTGGAAGTTTGGAGAATGGCTTTCCAGCTCAGGTGTCGTCATCGTCATCTGACCGCGGTTCAAAATTACGAGGCCCGTCCCAAAATTGTCCTAGTGTTGCTTCAAAACGGGACGTTGATATAACTAAACTAAACGAAGTTCGTTACCAAATATCTCCGATAAATATAACAAATTAATACTATCAGATCAGGCAACCATCTTCAGTAAAGTTGAGATAAATTTATTTAATTTTTCAATTACATCGACTCCAGTGATAAATAAATTTGCCTTTGAATTGGGATAATTAAAAGGGGACGGGGTGGATGCAGAACTCTATTGTGCTCTTGCTATTGTTTCTAAATCCCTGAAATTCTAATGAAATTTCGCTGAAACAAGAACTTTTAATAATCGACCTGTAGAGGAGACCGGGACAAGTTGTCACTCAGGGTCAGTTTTATATTCGGGTTTTAAATTAACTTTCAGTAGAAATTCACTTTTCTCTTGCTGGTAGATAATTCTCATTTGTGTAGCTTTCTTGACAATTTTTTCTGCAATAAGCAGCAAAAAGAGTGCCATTGAAAACACTAACTATGCGTAACCTTTTAAATTTAAATTTTTTATTTGCTTCGGAGCTTTTGGTGTTATCTATATAAAGCATGTACACTAGAAAACTTGGATTTCAGCTAAATAATATCACATTAAAAAGTTCTGCATTATATCAGTGACTTGTATCAAGACAGCGCCACAAAGAGCGACTTGTTAAAATTCTGTATGAACTAGTTGTTACAGTGTAACAATTTAGTCTAAGTTTATATTATAATTTTTCTATTTTAATTTGATATAAGAAACTATTAAAGAAGGGAGGATAGCTGTGCATTCGTGCAATAAATATTTTTGGAGGCAGTGGAAGAAATGACGCTGAGTTTTCATTGCGAAAGGTGGTTATTCTAATCAATATCGCTTTCCTTACTTTGAGACTAATTAATTGAATTTTATTATTTAAAAATATTTGTTGGTGATGCTGCTCATAAATTACTTTAACAAATCGTTTGTATTTCAAATCCAGAATCAATTGTACCTAACGGTGTCGATGACAGAACATCTTTGGGCATTCATGAATAAAAAGAAACGGTACTTTAGTTATATATAGAGTTTTAAAAGCATATTATGGCATATTAAGGAAGTATAAAAATTACCCAATCACAAATAAAATAAAAATCCCGGAAGTCTAGAGGGAAAGTGAAAGTTCTTCAAATAACTGGCTGCCACCGTTTTTAAAGGTAAAGCTCAAGTCTTACTCTGCAGATGTTTAGTTTCAGTAAAACTACGAGCTTAACAAGACACTGCATAAACAAGTCTTTACAATCTTTCCACAGTTTTTAGTAAGTGCAAATTCCATTGTCAGGATATTTATAACGTTGAAGAGACTTGATCGAAGAAGAAAGACTGTTGTGAAAAAAGGTATAAAGAAGGTTGGAGCCATAATATAAGCAAAGGGGAAGCACCATGTTAAGAATATTTTTCTAGTCACTGCTAAAGGCAATTCTGGTACTTTTTTTTTACCATGGAAAAATTTAAACATTACTTCTTCGCAAATGCATCCAAAAGAAGTGTAGTCTCAGCAAATAATTTTGTATGAATGTTAGGCAAGTTTTTAAAAACTTTAAGAAACATCAAAGAGAAGCGTATCCTAAGAATTCTGGAAAACCATCATCATCATCTAGATAAGTTGCAACCATTAGAGTGGTCTGTATTTAAGCCTTTTAACATATTCGCCAGTATTATCATTGGCTTATAATTGAGAAACGGCTCTTGAAAAAGCATGGCCATATATGACATTTCTTCTAAAGTGCAATAGGCCTTGCAAATATTATAATATAGAAAACGGTTTTCTGTCAATTAGGATTTCGAAAATTAATAAGAAAATTTTGTTAATGAAGTTTTCTTTCCATTGGCTATGTTTAATAACCCGCAACCAATATATTTACTTGAGAGATAAAAAGTTACAGAAGTGCGAAGTAACTTTATAAAGTCAAGAATCCCTTTCATACTTGAAGTAAATCCTTCTACATCACTACCTAGTCTGTATTAGGTATAGATTTCTGTACCTGGACATAAGGAGAGAGAAAAGGTTCATGTCAGCCCACAGAAACTAAGGCTATTTCCAGAAAATGACGTTAGGAGCGTTGTTTTGTTATTGTTCTTATGGAAACTAATTGTAAGTTTCATTTTAATTGCCTCACTTGAAAAAATTTCGTTAAAAATTGAAGACGCACTACAGCAAACTATGAGAAAAAATTAACTTTACTGTAAGAAAAATAACATCAACTCAGACAAATAAACGAAGGAAAAACTGTGCTTAATAGATGTCTTTGGATAAAGAGGACGACTCATAAAGATTAAAGCTATATGAATATTTCTTAATCTTCAGGCTGGAAATTTCTCTGTCAGTATGCTTATTTGCTCGTAAACTGACGCAATAACGCAAAACTTTCACTAAACCGATGGGCATAGGGTGGATGAATTTGATTCACAAATTTTTAAAAATCTAACATTATATGCAAAATTTCGCCCATCGATTTGTTTAGTGAAAGCTCTGCATTATTGCGTCAGTTTATAAGTATATAAGCATACTGACAGACCTCCTTTCGATGGATTCAATCTAAAATTTGGCAGAAATCTGCAATCTTCATGTTCAACTAACAAACCAAACTATACCTTTCTAGCTTGTTTTCTTTTTGAGATACTTTATTGTCAAATTGACAGACGAAGGGGAAAATAGAATTTTTTTAAAAATTTAATCTCAGGGAAGTCTAAGAATGAAAACATTATTAGCAACTGGAATTTGAATTTTTTGTCTGTCGATATAATTTTTTGATTTCTAGTAAAAAAACCCCACAATTAATAGGAATCTAGAGGAATAAATATAATAAATAATAGTGCTGCGCATAAAGTTATATACTTTATAAATACATATAAGCTAAATATATTTCCCAATGCAAACATGTGCACATACATTCATGCAAAATAGGTTTTAAAGGATGTTTCCTCTTGAAATAAATTACCAAAATCTTCTGCATTTTCTAGAGAAGCAAAACGATTGGCAAAACATTGTATGTAATATTGTTCATTTTATCAGAAAAACGATAATTAGAACTAATTGGTTGATTATCAAGTGAGAAAAAAAACTTAAATTTTTTTCATCTATTTAAGTAATTTATTTCAAAAAGAGAGTTACTGCACAAAACTATGTAATCACTGTCAAAATTTACAGTTACAAATTATATTATTCTAATTATTTTCACAACATCATATTATCGATTATTGTCGAAGTTATTGTAAAGTAAGAGGTAAAAAACATAAGAAAGTTTAAAATAAAATCATTTGTAAAAATATTTGTAATCTTTTTAAATCAGTATTTTCATTTAAAGTGTGATGCAAAAGAAATGGTTGATGTTATTGAAGACGACGCTAAAATGCTTTAAAAAAAACCATTGTCTAGTCTTAACAGTTTTGTTTTTGATAAACAAAAATAACTGAATTTAATATCGGTTGACCCAAAACTAGTCTTGCAAAATTAAGAAAAATGTTCATAAATACAAAGTAATTATCCGTTTTGACTAATACAGATATTTAAAATTGCATATAACATTAATTCCTTGAGATTAATCTTTCAAAATTAATTTGAATAGTACAATTTCTTGAAAAACTTTTTCATATATTTAACTACTTACCCTTGATAACACCCACAACTCGGATGCAAGGTTTCTTCGGATCCTAAACAAGTGAATTTTTGTACAGAAAACTGTATAAGCCATCTGCTAATTTCCCATTGATAACATATCTAATATACAGCTGTAATAAATAATAAGAATTCAAAAAAGATAAACACGAATATCGTGAGAATCAGATACACGCGCTGCAATCTAAATTTCAACCATTTGAATATGTTTGAAATATTGTAAAAGATAAACATATATTGCAGGTGTTCAGAACAGACAAAATTGAACAAAGTTTATAAAATAATTTCACAAGGCTTGCTTTGGCAAAATTGATTTGAAAACGCAAAAGCAATCAACACTTTTGTAATAAAGCTATTTGTCATTTATATGAAATGGAATCTTTGATCCTAAAAGCTATATATTGTCAAACAACTAAACATTGTTATAAAAGATTCTGCAGGTAATTACTAATCGTAGAAATCGAAGAATTTTTCTCATATTCTTTTTAGATCGTGAACTAGTTTTAAGTTATTTATATGCAGTGTTTTAGGATAAATCCAAGCACATTTATAAAAAGCTTCTTATTTATATGGAATAGAATCACAGGTTTCAGATGTCAGATATTGGCCTCATAAATTTATACATCTGAGCACTGTTTTAATAAACACCCTAGTGATTTTGCAGAAAGTTATTAACCTCAATTCCACATGTCAATGAATTTTTCTTGTCTTCGTTTTTTAATCATCAGGCGTTTATAACTATTATTTATATGTAACTTTTAAGAGAACATTTCTGTATCTGTCAGTTTAGTATTTATTTGCAATGGAATATTTAATCCTAAATATGACATATGGGCAATACGAAGCCTGGAAAATTCAATCAATTAAATATTGTTCGCATATGCGAGTTTTTCATATTTCCTTTTTATATAGGGACCATTTTGAAATATTTAAATGAAACATTCAAGAGAAAATCTAACACTTTTATTACAGTTTGCTATTCATAAGCAATGCTAGAATTAATTTATTCTAAAATAAAATTATCTCAATTTTGCTTGCCAAATCATATAGAATAACTGAGGCAATTCTATGAAGTTAGAGGCAAGAGGATGTGAATTCGTACAAAATTACTAAGGTAACTTCATATAACGAATGAATAGCTGATAAATACTTTGCTTTTGTGAGATTAAGAGAAGCAAATTTATCAATTAAATTTTGTCAGTTCTTAAGAAAGAATCAAAATAAAAGTAATCTGAAATGATTCAGTATTGCCTCAAAGGAAAATGAGTTTGAAACGATCCACTGGCATTAGTGCAGACATAAATATGTATGAAAAAATAGTATGATAATTTTTTTCTTTATTAAAACATGTGTCATTTGATTTAAAATATTCAATTTTCCTATTAAAAATAACAAGAAAAGAGATGAATTAAATTCTTTTTTCCTTCTCTTTGGTTTTATACTCTAATAATGTGCCAATTAAATCTTTTAACTCTCTTATTTTGAAGAAAATCTAATGTCTTATTTTTTTACTTTTATAATTAAAATTTAAAACTTTATACAGGTTTTAATTTATTCGCATTTAAATACTCTGGAGGAAAAGGAAAAGCGTTATAACTACACCTTTTTATTCCTCATGTGAACTATGAAGATGATAAATACACTAACTCTTCTTTAGTTTCCTATGTTGGGAAAAAATGCAATTAAATATTTGAGGAAGTAATGATTTTCAGAATGATTGTCGTTGTAACAATAGAAAATTTTAATGAAAACCCTTTCTACAAAAATTATTTTTAAAAAATGATCAAAATTTCGTGGCAATTAAATTAATACTGCTGAAAAGAAAAAAAAAATTTTTTTTTAATGATCTGAAGGTCTTTCTTGAATTATAATATTTTCTGGAGTTATCACGAAAATGTACCAAAATCTAGATGAATTTTTAATCAATTAAAATTAAAAAAAAATTATTACCAGACTTATTAACTTCCGAATTTTTTACGTTTTTCTAAATCATACAAACTGATCTGCATATGCATACGTATTCGAGTGGGCGAAATGTAATACTGAAAATCAAAACTTGATTGTTTTCCATTTCAAATGTTTAAAAGAAAAGGAATAGCATTGACATTATGGATTTTTTAAAAAGGGTAGTAAAAAAATTGTAAAAGTACTTAAATTTTATTAAAAAAGTGTTTATTATGTTAACTTAAAATTCTCTTCGAATAAAATTTTAGGAAATTTTCAGTTACAACAAAGACGAGGGGATAAAATGGGAAATACCCATAAGAATTTATTCATTACTTTTAACACTCTAATGAGAATTCTAAATTTATAAAAGCTATCTATCCTTAATAAAGATATCATTTCTTTTTTTATTAGCTGCAATGGAACTCGCTAAAAAATTAAGATACAGTTTCTAAGGAGGATGAAAATCTTGAAAGGAGTCGGAACTGGGTTTTCCAACTGAAAGAAAAAGGAAATGTTGTAAGGGTCAATTTTTTCAATAACAATTCTTTAACTGCTGTAGATAGAAATATTATTCTTATTATTCAAATAAATGACTCATCATACTAAAAAACTTTGTAACAATTTTTTATATATAAGTGTGGCACCTCGAAGTCAAGAATTGAAGACGTTACTCGTTGATAATAACCTTGAAATGTACTAGCATATTTCAGTTTTGCTTTTGTTCATCGACTGTAAGGTGACTTCGTAGTAATTAATACTCGAGACAAGGTTCTATTGACTTGCACCATGTCTTAGATTGCATATTATATATGTTCAGATACAGAAACCTTTTGCGCATTTAGGCATGTACAATCGGCTTTGATTTAACCAAAATAGGGTTTAAGGAGAAAGCAGTGGGAATTATATAAATTTTTTTAAAGCCTTGTTTTCAACCATTACACCAAATTTCACATTAGAACATATTAGCAAGCTTAAAAATACAGCTGAAACTCAGCATCAGAAAAGAAACCGGCCTAAAAAAGAACTCTAAAAAGAGTTATTTCTTTATAATTATTTTTTCACCTGTTTGCGAAATAAAATCCTCCGAAAGAAGTAAGATGAGTTTCTGCAACGTATGTACATTTAATCTAAAGAAAATAAAACTTTCTGACAGGAATTCTTGCGATTTTGAGTGTAATGCAGATCTTTTTTTTTGTAAAGGGCATTAAGTGATTATAAATACTCTCTAGAAATTTCGATATAATAATTATACATTGAAGCAAAAAATAAGGCAACAGACAATCATATGATATTTTTCGATCAATAATTTATTATTTCATTCTTTCCAATATCTAGCAGGTTTAACAACCACTGAGTATTAAAGAATAAGGTGTTTGCGATTAAAAGATATCAGACAATATATCACATTTAAAAAATAATTTCACATGTATTTTTATAACAGATACGAAAATAGTTATTCAGCATTTCACACTCGATAAATTCAAATTATTTTTTTAATTTAGTTGTCAAGGGGCCATGAAGTAGTGCTATATATATATATATATATAAAACTATGCATGCAAGTTGCTTGGAAATTACATTAAATTTTGTTCAACAGAAGATACTTAACATCATTGCCCCTCAGGGTAAAGAACGCTTCCAACAGCTCTTTCCAAAACTTTCTTTCTGTAACGTCCATGTACGAAAAATTCGTGGAAGAATTCATCATAAGTATGCAAAAATTGTTTAGTTATGAATTCTTCATGATGAGCGTCCGTTGTGACATTAACTGAAATAAAACCTTTGGAAGTGATAGTCACATTTCTTACTGATGGTAATTTCAGACGAGGATTGGAAGTCACTTCCAGTCTAGCTGCTAAGTTGAATGATGTCATTTTAATATCAAAATCAAACTGACGAACATGCACAGTAAATGGGTTATTATATCCTTTAGTAGATTGAAATCGTCCGCGACATTCTACGTGTATTTTAGGTAAAATGATGTTGCACGCGACAGTGATGTTGCCTGATTTCAAAGCTGAGGGTTCTTCACATGACTTTCTGTATATAGTTTCCAAGCCTGTTAAGTTTCCTGCTCCAAACATTGTGTGGTTATTAACCACGGCTCCATCGGGTAATCTTCTGTGTTCGTTGAGATATAGAAGTGGCATTTTGAATACTTCAAGATCATCCTCTTCGACAGCCCATGGAATGTAAATGGTAAGCACTTCATCCATGTAATTTGAAGCTTCATCTATTTTGTAACCAGTGCAATACACCAATACTGAAAGAGTTATTTAGATTATAATGCAAGAATATGCTTGATATGTTTGTATATATGTTTTTTTACATGTTTTATTTGATTTCTATCATACTTGTAAAAGATTTAAATTTGCTATCGATATTTCAAATATTGTTCCATGTTCTACAATTCTGAAATGTTGTGCAATTCATTTTCGTGTGCGTGTTTCTTTCAATGTGCGTGTTCATTTTGACAGTATCTTGCTATAATATTTTAGAACTAAATAATGAGTTAAAAATTATTTTAATTAAATTTTGTTGTATACGAGTGACGCCTTGTTGTGAATTTGTGAGCAATCTAATGGAAATACAACATATATCAAAGGCCATAAGATAATAATATTAAAAACAGCGATGATTTTAAAAGTCTCACTTTTATTAATGTACTAAAACACAGACAATAATTTTTCCTTTCAAAAGTCTGTCGATCAAAAAATAATTGTTAAAGTGTTTAGACGTTAAAACAATGTAAGAAATTCAAGCCATGATAAATGTTAAAAAAATCTTCAGATATTCATTGAAAAGCAAAATATATAAAATAATGTGATAAAATCCTAAATATGATAGAATTAAATTCTATATGCTATAAAATTTATATCAAAGTTTCACATTTTTACTATTTTTGCTTAGAATTCCAGATTCTATTTAGAAGATGACTTTAGTAAATTTAGAGTATTTATAAAAGCTTAGTCTTAATAAAAATTATTTTATTTTAAAAAGAATATTGAAATATTATTGCTCTCATTGCAAATTGAATGCTCTCATTAACGAATTCAGAAAAAGGCAAAAATAATTCTGCTTTCAAATGGCAGATTTTTGATAATAAAGACAACAGAAAAACCTGCAAGTCAACTGTTAATGAGGAAGAGTTTTTTTTTCTTTCCTTTAAATAAGTTTAACAAATAAAATTCTTGAAATGAACTACGCATAATGCATTGTAAATATCCTTGAAAATTTGTGATAAAGGAAACATGCAAGCTGGGAATTACTTGATCATATGTCTAAAATATACATCCGAAAAGTAAAGCAACATATTGTGATTTGATTTTTTATTTATTCAAGTATTTCAGTTACTGATTTCTTATTGATATTCTTAGAGAAAAAATTCTGTATATCGTATTACAAAAAAAAAAAAAAAAAAAAAAAATGAAAACTTTACAAGTATGCATTTTCATTGCATGACATCAAGACAAAATATTAAAATAGTACTCAAAATTCTTTCGTGCTGGAAATTTTTAAAAAATGAAATGATAGAAATTCTGATATATTCTAAAATGATATATATCCTTTGGATTAAAGAAGTGTTTGGCCAACATGTCCTGAATATTTACAAAATATGTTTAAGAATCATCACCTTTTTCTAATAGTTAAGTTTTCTTTCACTTAATTATCAAATAAAATTTTACAGTAATTAGTACCAAAGCATTTACTGAAAAATATGGATGTGAAAAATTGATTCAAGTCAAAGTAGCAGGATTATTCTCCTCTCGTATTCCTTCACAACTTAGCTTGTTTCGTGTTATACTGCATAATCGAGAAAAGCGAATATGCACTTCAACCATTTTCTCTTTTGCCAAATTAGCTCCAAATATTTAAATCTGAAATTTGGGTTATGAGGATGAGACCACACATTAAATTTCTAGTATCTAAATAGCTGTGCTTTTGAACCATTGGGTTCACATACTTACTAAGAGACCGATCAACAGACGATTGAACTGTCAAAAAATTTCGCCCAAAATATGGCACGTGACTTTAATTCTTAAGATTTAATTAAATCTTCCTACTAGCAATTTCCTATCGATATCCTACTAGTAATAAAATTTCACCCTACTAGTAATAAATTTTCATCCTACGAGCAATAACCTACTAGTATTTTTATACTAATATCTTACTACTAATAAAATTTAATAATGCAAGTGGTTTTTTATTATGGTTTTTATTTATGGTTATGTTTTGTTTCTATTCAATCACCCAAGAATGTATGGACAGAAACATTCCAGGAAAGGATTTTGTATTAATTCTGGAAGAAATCTATTATGTGGGGGATAAAACCATATACAGAAATTAGTGCAAGCAACTCTTTAAGTTTCTGAGTTATTTTGTTCATAGACGGACAAACATAATTCCAAAAATGAGTCAGAAGGACTCCTGGCTTCAAAATTTATTAAAATCTAGAGGTCGAATTTTTTTGACAAAAATTCTTTTCGAAAAAGCTTATTAGTGAAATAATGCAGATGGAAACATTTGTAAATGCATCCCTCATTCAAACTTCATTGCAACCACATTTGAGTCAATGTCAGTTAAAAGATTACACAAAGTTACAAACTGAATTCGTCATTCCATGCTTTTACTCTAAAGAAATACTTACCAAATGCTAGAAAAGTAACTGTACACAGCCGCATCTTTTCTCCCTAAAACGAAAGGTTTAAACTTGAAAAAAGAGAATTTGTTTCACGTTTAAGACTTAGTAATAACTTGCATTAACACTTTTTGGAATGCAAAAAGCAAATTAAGATTAGGAAATAGAACACGATGTCGAATATTGAGCTTTTAATAACACAAAATTTTCATACTTATTTATTTACTTTGGAAAAGGGATTTTAAACATAGGAACAAGCATTAGAAGACCAAGCAGTAACTACCTAGTAAGTGGTTACAGTAAAGTAACATTAGATTTCACAGTTGATTCATAATACATGCAAAATAAGAAATGCTGAATTTCGGTCAGAAATTTTATTTTCAAAATAAAATTCTCTACTTTATTTTTTTAAATAAGAAAAAAATAAAAATAAAATAAAATATTTTGAAATAAATATGAATTTATGGCTATTTTAATGCACCAGAGTCAGTGCCATGAAATGTTTTTGACTTTCACAGTCACTCTTACACATGTTAAGCAAACACTTATAAACAAAAGCTTAGTTTAGTGATATTAACGGCCCGTTGTCTAGCAACACTAGGGCAATTTCTGGATGGACTTCGTGATTCTGAACTAAGGTCAGATTATGAGGACGATATCTGAGCTGGTACTTCCTCTCCACATCACACCACCGGAAGAACGCTTGGTTCTGACGGATTTAACGTGCAACACTCCCTTACGCGGCGATTCTTCGATGGAATCGAGTCTCTAACCTGAAACTCTATGGCAACAAAACCGAGTCATTACCACCATGCCACCACGCACATCAATATGAATGGAAATTATGTTGCAAAATAATAAATAGTTAAAAAAACCTTTTATTTGAAGTTAATTTACACTTTATAAACAGAAAGTGAAACATTAAAAATAAAGCTATATTTCTTATAATTTCTATTTTAATTTATCTCTCAGCAAATCTGAGAATGAGTCTAAAGGGTTGCTTAGTTTAGTTATATTAACGTCCCACTTTGAAATAACACTAGGGCTATTTTGCGACGGTCCTTGTAACTTTGAACCGCGATCAGATAACGAGGACGACACTTGAGCTGGCACCCTACTCTCCAAACTTTTACACCACACCAGTGGAAGGACGTTTGGCCCCGACGGATTCAACATGCACCAGACCTGCTTACACGGTGGTTCTTTGGTGGAATCGGGTCTCGAACCTGCAACACTCCGATTCCGAGGCCGAGATCTTACCACCAGGTCACTGCGGCCCACATCTAAAGGGTTGACCCAAGTAATTTCGAAATGAATAGGAAAAGAAATGGAATTCCTAATTAATCAACATTTTTTCCAAACTTTTGTTCTATACTCATGTGTTGTAAAGGCCTCTTTCTTAAGCACTTCCTGGCTGGATATCCATTGATTCTGGTATCCATGATATCCCTGGATCATGGGATATCAAGCAAGTCTATTTTGATTTTCAGAGACATCAAAACTATCTGCTTATTTCAATCCTGATATTCATCAACGAATTGCTGTCCATTTCGTATCGCTCTCCTTCTCGGTAAATGCACTTCTTCATCTGAAGTCGAATAACAGATGCCAACTTGTGGGAGTCGGGTAATATCTTTTTTATATCTGAACAACAAAACTTCATGGTAAATTTTTGAAAATATTTAAAATGCACATCAAAAATAAAGAATAAAGTGGATGAACGAGTTGTCAATTGGAAATCTTATATTCATCCTTGTGGGAGGGAAACCCTCTCTTTTGTTTCAGAATATTCAGTAGCTACAATGTCCAAATGTATATAACTTTGTTTCCTAAAGATCTCTGGGTCCTGGGATATGGGTCAATATTAAAAACCTATTTCGCAAAAGATTCATCGCGTTAGAGGACCACAAGCCTATAAAAATCCGTGAAGACTGGAAATTCGGAAAGAGCATGAGATTTCTCAATAAACTTGATTAAAAGGAAGATAACTGCGCTAAAGTAGCATCACCATAGCATTTTTACCAGATATTTTTTTGGCGATAAAAATAAATTTATAAGAATTAAAAAGAGATAGAGAAGAGTAAATAATATTAAAAATTATAAGGAAACTTATGTTGCTGGCATTTAAATTTCTTACTCAAATAATAAAAAAAAGAGAAACGAAATATCAGAATTAAATGTCATGATCTGATACTTCACAGTATTAATTCGATCTATCAGAAACAATGCAGGATCTATCAAAAGTTTTGAATGAATACATCATCATTAACATACAGAATAATTTTCATTTAAAACATCATTCTTAAGAGCTAAATACATCGATAATGCATTACAAGCAATGTCTTTCTCGATTAAAATAACAATCGAAGCTTATTTTTTTCCCTCTTGGCTTCTTCAAAAGGCTTGCGGTGTAGAGCTAAGCTAAGATTCTCCCTGTAATATGGAAAACAGTAATTTTTATATCTGATTCAGTTTAACTTTTATCAATCTTACTGGAACGATCCATTTTCGGTACTTTAAAATAAGACGCAGTACTGAAAATATCATAACACAAAATAATAATTTCAAGATTTACTGAAAAGAGGTGAAAGATTTTAGGACTATCAACAGCAATGGCAAGGAAAAACCTCTTAAAATGTGTAGAGAAAAAAAAAACTAAAGCTGTTACCTTTCTAGCAGAAAAGCCTTTTACTTTAAAGAGAGTGAATGCTGTGATTGTGTCTGAACTTTTTAAAGGAAATTTTATCAGAAGTACGACGATTCATGCAAATCAAGGCAAGCAGTGATAAAGCTTGATATGCCAAATTCGAACAGATGTCGGTAAATTAAAAAAATAAAGTGATAATAAATTTAACAACATATTAGTTTTCGCTTTTTCAATTTCTTGTAAGCTTAATTTATAATCACATACCACGGGAAATAGTTAGTAGCTAATAATTCCATTCGAAATGAAATAATATTTTTCTTGTTATAAACATATACGAGTGTATCATAGGCTGTTTTTATCTACTTCTGTCTAAGAGTTAATAATAAAAGATGGTAATTTACAGAAACTATTCATTCCTTTTTTAGTTTCTTTCCTTTTCTTTTTTCTTTCCTTCTTTCTTTTCTTTTCGTTTTTCTTTCTTTTTGTAAATTTTAATATTTATAAAAGCACTTTATATAAACTTCGTCTTTTAAGTGATAATTATTAACAATCTTTTTATATCATAACTTCGATGACAATAATACTTTTTATAAAATCCTTCCTTTTATTATTTGAAAGATTTTTCTTTTTTCCTTTATGATTTTATTTAGTATTTATGTTTTTCAGCTGTCTGGTGTGAACTAAACTCCAGAAGTGTGTCGTTTCATATTATTCTGAAATATGATTTGACACATTATTTGATATGATTGAAATATTTCTGCTTTTAAAATTATAATTGGAATAAATTATTCAATAGCAATATCACAGCTTGCGTTTTGCTTCCTTTGATTCTTTTATATTTTTTATGGACAGAAATGCTCCCATTAGAAAATTTTTTAAAAGAAGGCTGTCTCAACTATATTAAAAATGCAAAACAACAATCAAATTTAGATTAAAAATCAAGCAATTAGTTTAGAACATTACAAGCTTTCTATGCAGAATACATATATTAGCTTCTTTAAATATCTAATTTATTTATTTTCTTCTTTACTTTTTTAAATATCTAGCTAATTTTAATTCTTCTTTTTTTTCCCACATCCTCCTTCTTTCTTTTTTTCCCTTCTTTTTTCTTTCTTTTATTACAAAACCAGAAATAGGTATTTTTAGATTTAATTTTTTAAAACTGTTCAAGAAGATATTTGTGAGATCTTAAAGTGGAAATTCTCAAAATCTTTCATTCATTTCAATTCAGCTCTGATTTAGAACGGATTTCAGATACCAATTAAAGTGAACAGATTCCAAGATTCCTTTCTGCAATTTTCTGTCTCATATATTTTTAATATTCATATTAGATTTATATTTAGAAATTTATAATGTGGTAATATACGACGCTGTTAAATACTTGTCTTTATGGCTATTGCCATTTTTATGAATATTTTAGGACATTGAAAGTTAAATAGCTAAATATGCGCTGAAATATTAAGTTGATAACACGTTGTATTATCTCATTATAAGGAACTTGTAATTCTTGGAAGGAATTTCGATGTCTAGAAATTTCACTCTATATAGAAATTACGATACACAAAAATGCATATGGAAAAATTATCATTTTCTTACTAAACAAATTGCTAGATTTCCGGATAAATTAATCCGAAATTAGCAAAGCTGTGCAGTGGAATTTATTGTCGAGGAAGAATGATAAAAGCAGTTTTCATAAAAGTTCATATTTATTTAAGTAAAAGTCAACAGGCTCATTCTTAGAGCAAAAAGAAAAGAAATAATACGTTAAATCTCAAAATAAAGATCAAAATAAATTAATATTACCACATACTGTGAATAAACTTTAACAGATTCGAATTCGACCATTCAACCTAAAAACGCAGCGATTCATCTTAAAAATTCCTAAAAGGCAAGCCAACCGCATGGTCTTATATCATCCGAGCCTCATTCTAACATCAAAAACCCACAGATTTTAATTCCACACGTATTTATACTAGTTAAGTATGCGTAATTTGCATAATAAGTGCCGCCAACAACAAATCACTAAACTTTGAAAAGTCGGATTCGAATCTTTCAGTTTTGTTTACATGAGATCATGGATTGGAAGTGGAAAAACCCAAAGACTGACTCAAAAGTTCGGATCATTGTCTAACACAAATTATGCATAATTACTTTGTTTGGGAAGAATTACCAAAAATTTCAGAATTAAAAAATTAAAGTATCAAAGAAATGTATTTAAAAAAATATAAACTCTTTATGTGTACTCCAGAACTCTTTATATGTACCCAAAATTTCATAAATTTTCTTTTTTTGTCAGGTTTTTATCTTTACTCCTCTTTTCACCTTATCTTTTTAAGCTGAATTTATCTTTCGCATTGTAAGAATTTTATTTAAGAACCATGCTAAAAATGAAAGATGTAAATCTAAACTGAATTTAAATAAAAATTTAGCTTCAAGTAGGAGGCGGATTGGTAAAACAAAACCTATGAATAAAATTTGATTCATCGGCAAGTCTTTATTGTTTCTATGTAAGCGACTTCCGATTTTCTAAAAATTTCATATTCAGTAAAGATCAATGGAGCAGTTTTGATTTATTCTTATTTCATTATATAGCTTCTTCTGATAGAAATAATTGGTCATTTTTAATTGCAATAATTATGCTAAATTTTTCATGTTTCAATTTTTGTTGATACATGTAAATATTCCGAAATACAAAATTGTATGTTAGATATTTGGTTCGATATTCAGAAATTGTTTTCTTTGGAAAACTGGGATTCCTAAAAAGAATTTTATATGTTTGGATTTCACTACATTTCCACAAATAGTTTTTAAGAATGAGTTTTTAAATGATGGGATAATAATGGTTAGTTACCCAATGTTACAAAAAAGGTATTTTTGTAAATTTTTCTTTTGGTTTGAAATTTATTAAAAAAATTCAGATATTTTGTCTTGGTTTATTCTAAGGAAGAGAGATTACAAAACTCAGTTCTAAAATACGTTTTATTTACCATTTTCTCCTGTATGATTCTGGTAAGCAGGAAAAAAAGAAAATAGACTGCTTTTCTAGATTTCTTGAAATTTCCGAAAATCAAGATATCAGATATAGATTTTAAAAAGAGCTTTGATTCATTACGCATAAACTCCTCTAGCGTTCATTTAAACGAATACACTTATTTTTCGGGTTTTATCGGATATTGTAAAATACTCTAAGTCACACTTTGAAAGTTTTCTTAAACATTAGTTTCAAACTTTTTAATTTTTTTGTATGTATGTATAGTTTTATGAATCTGCAATACGTTAAGCCATTTTAATCATATGTTTGGAAAGAGCGATTTACAGGCTCTCTTAATAGATGCTAAGTCAATGTTTTCGGACGGATATGATTGTTTGGCAGCATGGTAACAAATTTGGTAACTTTGACGATTCGAAACGAATTGGAAATGCTAGAATAAGGGTTCTGTCACTATTAGGAATCGATATCTGGAGATTCTTTTGAAGAATTTCATGCAACGACAATCTCTGTCAAAACAATGTATAAGAGGAACAGAAAAAGGTGATCAATCTCTTTCTAGAACTGTGTTCACAATATGTGCTGTTAAGCTGTGGATGTTTAGAGCTGTTACTCTCATTCTGTTTACTTGGGTTATTATTTTTTATTGGTGCTATTCCACATGTACATTTGGTCTTTTCACTTGTGCTTTTTTTTTTTGGAATATTCGTAGAATAAAGCTTTGTTTTTTTTACTCAACTTATTGGACTAGACTCCCTGTATACCAACCAGACGATTTTAGTCTGGTAACCATATAAGTAACCTAACGATTTTAGTCTGGGAAATAAACGATAATCCCCGAAGTTTACTGCTTTTTCCGATTGTCTATTTAAAATTTTTCGTTGATAATTTTTCAAATAATAATTTAGCTTTATTTGCTTAAATTGAATGAAAAGCTTATAGATTAATGTCTGCGTTTTTTATGTTTTTGTTATTCCTACTTAATCCTATTTAGGATATGAGAAATGATATGCGAAGGTAGTTGACACCAAACAAAGTATCTTTAGTATATCTTATCAATCTGAAACTTCTGTATTAAAGAGATAAAATATTAATTAGCAAATCTTTCATTATACTTTATCGTTACAAGTGTATTCTAGCGGAAAATTGTCCTGAGTATAGACAGGTACGAGATATTTTAATAATTTAAATTTTAGGTAGAGAACGAGCTATTATGATTGTTTTGTTACTCAAATTTGCTTGCTTTTTTATCTATAGCATAGAAAAATATATAATATATAAAATATAGAAAAATAAGTAAACAGCTTCACGAATACATGTAAATGTTACTTTGTGTAAATATTAAGCTTGGGTCTAAACATGAGAACTTATTAGCATACTTTTCTTCTTACTTTAGTAAACAAGGGTAACTTTAGTGTAAATTTGGAGGACCTTAACAATTAAAACTCCACTTAAGTTTGTTTGATCAGGCCATTGAGTTATATTAAAGGAATTTCCATTAAAGAAATAATTTAATTCCCATGAAACAATCAATAACTATTAACTACCAACCTTGATTTGTCGACCCATCAAGCAATCTAATTTTGGATCAACTCAATGGAAAAAATGCATAAAAATTTTCACTTATGTGCAACTTCTATTTAAAAAAATCATAAACAGGCAAATGAAAATGTATATGAGATAGAAAAATCAATTTTACAGATCTGGAAAATTGTGATAGTTTCCATTTAGCTCATTTTCAAAGTATTTCAATTTTTATAGTTATAGAAACACAGGAAAAGATGAAAAGTACAATTCTTTGACTCTAATCTATGTATTAATAATGGATTATGAAAAATTTTGTGGCAGCTTTGCTTGCGGTTTAACATTGTAACATTAACTTGCACTAGCTTAACATTAAATCTGTTTCTGAGGCATTTGAACGAAAATGATTTAAATAAATAAAACCTCATCATTGAACAGATGAATAGTTGTAGTAGTAGGGTGAATGTTATTAAAAGGGTTCTTTATCATTAACCGAAGAAGATGAAATCAAATAAAGTAATTTAATATGATAATAATTTTAACATACGTATTTCCGAAAAACAACATCGTGCATGATGCCAAAACCGTTCAGACTGGTCGACAGTCAAATTGTTAGACTTTAGAATTACCAAATTTAGCTCAAAAATATTTTTTGGGTAACAGAAAGGGGTTTTGTAAAGTTGTAAATGGATTATAAATTATTTAAAAATAAAGAGACGTGTTAATGTTTTTCCTTATCAACTTAAACCATCATATATGAACCACTTTTACATCACAATTTATAATATAACTTTTAAATAAAAAGATTAGCTTTTCAGTTAGGCTAATTTTTTTATGTTTTCAAACAGTTATTCTTTCTGTGTATGACGTAAAAAACTTATCACACAGAATCTATGATACATCTGAACCATGATTATCACATGACCATGATTATCACATGATACATCTGAACCATGCTTAGAAAATTATAGCTTCAGACTGCAGGTTTGACTTCTCTTCCATATGATCAAATATCAGTGTGTGAAATTGAATGCAATGATATGAACTGCACTATTTTATTTTACAAGGCATTTTTCAGAGAATCAAGCTACAATAAATCATAAGGCATGTGGACTTTTTTCAAATATTACACAAACAAATGCTGTAAGTTTAGTTGAAATAAATTTCTCTAATTCTATTACGTGAGCTTTCTCTTTCAGTTGTGAGAAGAATAATTCTAATGTGAAAAAAATTGTAAAAATGATTCCAAAACTTAGAAGGTGGAAAAATATTTTTATTTAAAGATTGAATAAGTAATTATTAAGCTTATTCAAAGCAGTGACTTTATCACACCATACAAAAATTTTACGGATAGAAGGATTAAATAATTTATAAAGCATAATTTAACATTCAAACATTATTTTGTGTGTGATTTTTTTTTTTTGAAATTTCTCTTAAAATCATTAACAATAAATTTACCATAAAAAGAATTTTGAAAATAATAATAAAGCATACATTTTCTTAAGATTAGTTTTCACAATTTACTTAGATTAAATGCATAAATTAATTTTTCAGGATAATGCAGAGCTACAAAATCATTCACTTTTAGGATAACGAACACTTCTTACAGCTTCTTCCAGAGCATTTTTGAAAGGTCCGTTAAGAAGATCGAGCAAATATTCATCTAATCTATGTTTTACGCCTTCAGTTACATCTTCTTTGACAGTATCCGCTGTGTGGGTAGTTATAGAAAATTCTCCTTTAGATATCTGACTTAGTTCTTTTATTGAAGGTGTCTGAGTGCGGGGTGAAGAGGTTACTTCTAATCTGGCTTTTGGTTGTCTAATATCTATATCGAGGGTAAAATCAAACTGTCGTATGTGTACACCGAAGGGGTTATTGTATCCCTTAATCGATTGAAATCTACCATTATACTCTATTTGTAAATGGGGCGCAACTATATTACAGACCAAACTAACATTTCCAGAAGACCAAGTAGGCTCTTCGCAGCTTTCTCTCACCACGTCCTGCAGTCCTGTCAAATTTCCTCCCCAATACATAATTTTGGTATTCAGAACAGCGCCATCTGATGTTCTTTCCTGGTGATTGTGAGAGAAGTTTGGCATTTCGTAAACTCTTAAATTTTCAGCTTCAATGGCCGATGGGAGATAGTCTGTAAGGACTTCATCCAAGTAATTGTTAGCGTCATCTAGCTTGTCACCAATGCAGCAGGTGACACCTGAAATAAGAAGAATATTAATTATGTTTAAAATTCGATATAATTCGCCAAAGAATTTATTTCTCTGGAAGCAGGGGTCAAATTTGTTTTCTGGTAAAATTTAAAATCCAGAAACGCTTAAAATAGGAAAAAGAGAACTCCATGTATAAATACTATGAAAATCAAAGAGTGTGAAAACAGTCGGAGAAATGTGACAATTTTATTAAAAATCTGGATAATTAAGAAATAATATTCAATTTATTTTTTATCGAAAAGAGTATGAACCAATTATATTTCGCTGAAAGTTCGTTTAAATTTTAAGAGATTTGATTTTAAAAAACTTAAAATAAATGAAAAATTATATTTCTTCTGTCTATTTTATACGAAAGCCTTCATGTGAAATCAGTTGAACAGAAGTTTGTGTTTTATTCTCATTGATGATGCCTGAATAACTGCAAATATATTTATTTAAATTATATGAATATTAATACTTTTGCTGTTAACCAAGCAAATCTAACTCTTTGATGCCCTGTTCTTTTCCAATTTACTCAGTTATACTCATTCGGAATTTCATGCTACGTTTATTAAGTCTGTTATCTTCATAACGCATATACCTTTCATGAATATAACCAAATCAAAATTATTCCTACCACATCCGCAGGCGTTCAAGAGTGAAATGAGTGGCAGTCTTCCCATCAAGACTGTCGAGAAGACAGAGACGGGAACCAAGATTGAATCCTAATGATCATCGCTAGATGTACACCCTGCCCTTCGGATGTAGGGTACACCCCAGTACACTCTACCCTTCGGAGGTATGTAACGTAACCAGACTGGAGGTAAAGCGAACAAAACCGTTAACTTATTATTTATCCGCCACGTAAACTCTTGCCGCCAAGTTCCTAGGATTCGGATAAAAGGAACCGGTCATAGTTCTGGGGTTTATCGTATTCTCAGCGCCAATTTGAGGCAGTGAAAAAGCTGTTGATTAATTGTCTTCTTGTTTTTTCAGTGACTGAACATGTCTTTATATTTGTATATTTTGCTGCTTTTAAATTTTGTTAATTTTTTTAAGAACTAATGGAATTTCCTTTCGTTGTTTATTAACTTTTTTTTTTTAAACTGGTCCTTTTTAAAAATGCCTTTTCGATTTAAGAAACGAGAGATTTTAAAACATCAAGCACTCAAAATTATGCTTAACCTTGGAATGTTATGTCCTCAGGGTTGCTCCTTTATTTCTATACTGCTAATCAATATGGATATTCAATGAAAAGGGAAGCTCATTTTTCAGTCTAGAAAATGATTTCTTCGTAATTATTGGGTTTCTTTTTCCAAGCTTGAGAAATGATTATCTGATTTTCTCAATACAATCTGATATAAATTTTTACATCTTTTTCTAGGTTGAAATAATTTAACGCGATATTTAAAATGAAGTTAAAAAAACAAAGTTTTATTTGAGCTTTCCTTTAAGCCCTAGATCTATGGAGCTCGCCTGAATGTGCAATTAAGTAATTTTAAAAATCTAAATATTTTAACAAGAAACTTAAAGGAGCTGTTTATCTTTTAGAATATGTATGCATATTAGATTTAAGTTATAAATGAAATTAATTTACAAACAATTTTCAGATGCTTTGTAATAAGTGTTTTGGAAAATTATAATTCATAGAAATAAATAAAAATTTTGAAAAGGTTTCATAGATATTTAATAATAAGCATTTTGATATTGGGGTATAATCAAACTTTTATAAAAATTCTGGAACAATTACAATTAATTTTTCTGTACTTTTCGAAACTAAAAATAGGTTCCAATAGATGAATTATCTTGTGTTTATTTCGGAGAATCTAGTGTTTATTGCTTATTTGAATTAAATACAAATAAAATCAAAATTATTAATTTTTGATATAAATTGATCTTAATACCACTTTATATTTCTTAACTGATTTTTTTTCTTTTAATTGTCAGTCATAAGGCACGCAAATAGTTATGCAATTTTTCCATTTCCTTTGTGTTGTTTTTAGTTTACATAGAACGGGGATACCTAATATTTTCAAGATTCCGGGTACGCCAATAATTTGCTTCCCAAAGTTAAATGTAATAATACCAGATGCTACCTATTTGGCTCTAAACGTGCTAATGTAAGAAATTTGAATGAATTATCTGTTTATCCTAGTATTTATGAACTATTATGTATCCGGAATGAACTCCTGGAATAGTAACATGTTTCTATAGCTACGTCGTCAATGAAAAACATTTGGAGATAAGAGATCTTATGGGGGGCGCAATTCCTAACATGGAATCGAGAAAACTACCATACTAAAAAGATTCTGATCACCATACCTGGATTACATCCATTTGGAGGTCATCATGTATGTAGTAATTAAAACTAAATAATTCCTGTAAAGTGCAGTAAGATTATTAAAGTTAGGGTCAGAAAAGTTTTCCTGGAGTGATAGATGAGGTTAAATGAGATGGTAGATGCAAGGAAGCTTCATTTCTCATCCGAATGGAAAACCTTAATTCTGTTTAAAAGATAGTTTTGTGGCTAGCCGGCATTGTGGATACCTTATCTGCTTTCTATAGATCTGATACGGGTAAACTACTGGAAAACGTGCTGTCTTAACTGTTGAGGGCCAAACAGTTTTCTGAATAAATGTGACCTTCTTGGTAATTCTAATAAGATGAATTTCCATAGCATTCATAATTACAACGTCACATATGGCCAACAATGCAATTTCGAGTTGCAGCATAGTACATTGATCTGTTGGATCTCTAGGTTTAACACGCCATGATTAATATTTCTGTCGGTAGGAAAAGATACGAGTATAGTATTTTCGTAGACAGTACCGAAGAACTTATTACTTGCTTCGCAATAGCTGCTAAAGAAGTCGTAGACACTTTTGAATTTCCCCGAATATTTGTAATTCTATGAGCTAGTGATATGAACGATGAATACAGATTGTGGGTAACACTTTGAACATCTTATTTTATCTACTCTATTTTTGATGAAATGCATTCGTGACTAAAACGCAATATTATTTAAGTGCTGCCGCCTCATTTCCAATGTTTATTATGCACACCGTCGCAAACACGTCATTTCCGATTTTGTTTTGCTATCAGCAACCTACCTCTTCTTTAAGTTTATAATTTTGGTTATGATAAAGATTTTAAGTAAAGAGATGGCTGCACTCTATCAATGAATTTGTTTACTGTTCGATTGTAGTTTTACAAAGATAATAGTTTCAAACCTCATTAAGGGGAAGCAATTATACCTCACAGACTTGCTCATATAAAATTTGGCCAAAATTTGCTCTAATAAACTTGTCCTATATTTGATCACCTTAATGTTAATTTGGACGTCAAATTTCTCTCTTTATAAAGATTTGCATGTGTGTGTACTTGTGTGTGCGAGGACTCTTCCCCCCCCGTTTTATTGAAGATGATAAAACAGAGAGTAATGAATTATTGTGTTGTGTTCGGTTTTAATATACAGCATAGCTTTTATTTTCAAGCCAATTTAAGTTGTATTCTACAATAATTTTTTAAAAAAATTTTAATGCTTCACAAAATGCAAATTTTTCTCCCCGCAAAATGCAACCTAAATTCAGAATTTAAAAAATTCAAATGTTAATTAAATTAACCAAAGATTGGCTATTTATCATGTCAGATACTTCCCTAAATAAGCAAGAGCTGATTATATAAACATGAAAATCTAACTGCGCGAGATAATTTATTTACACACCCTCAATGCAATTTACAAAAATATTTTAACTGTTCTGTTAATTTTTACTTCTTTTAAAATTATTTTTGAAACGTTGCAAAAATATATTTATGTAAGCATATTTATATCATTTACATACTATATGGAACAGTAATAGAAAATTAATTTGAACGCAAAATCTTCATTAGAGAAAGATAATGTATAATAAAATTATTTCATTGCTCATTTCATTACTTACCAAAGGAAAATTTCAAATAAGGTGATAGAAATTTATGACAGTTGATTTTCTCTTCGCAAGTGATTGTTTTAAAACTATGGGTTTGAGTTATCTCCACTTTCATGACGAGTAATACTTCCTACAGTCAGTAATGACCATTTGAGCTCAAATTGAGGCCCCACCTCTGAGTTGACGCAGAAAAGGTCATGCTCTTACCTCGCATGCTTGGGCTGGGCGAAGGTAATTTCGTTATAGTTATTTATTTGAATAGACGAATGCTGCAGTTTAGGAACTTATAGGCAATCGTGCTTGCTCAAAACGCCACTGATAATCTCAGAGATTATTCAATCACGGAACAGATGCTAGAGATAAAATGACAATTAAGGGGCTACCGCGACAACTGATTTCCGATTGTCTCCCATTTTTCTTTTATATGCATATATACATGAGTGTGTGCGTGTAAAACAACCTTTGAATGAACAAGCATGGAGTGTTGTAACGATGTATGTTATTCATAATTCCCAGGAAATAGTCTAATTTTTTTTACTTGTTTATTGTCTTAATTTGTTTGTTAAAGCCATGACGAGTACAATTCACCGAACTATACAGGAAAGCAAAAAGCAGGGAAAATAAATTAAGAGAAAGTATTTTAAGTTTTGGAAGAAATTTGCCGTCACAGTGTTTCGATTCTATGTGTGTGTTGTGGGGGTGTACAGCCTGCACAATTCAGAAGTCAAAGTTACAGTGAAGCCGGCCTTGATTAAATAGAAAATACTTTTCAAAAGTAGATTAGTTAGAAATTATTACATTCACACACACACATGCGCATATGCATACTAATTTCCCTTTTTCATAGTATAGTATCTCAATGTTTAATCTCAAAAAATAGTTTTACATTATATATTTTATTTCAAGAAGAATAATTCTTTTTCGTTCATTAATTTAATAAATTTTCTTATCATAATTCATTTTTATACTACACTCCACATTTTATTTAAAAAGTTTATGAGCAAACACTACGCATAAATCCAAGAAATTCCGACACTTTCGAAACATAATTTTATATTATACAGATACATTAAATTGAGCCGATTTCAGCAACATTCTTTTGCAATAAATTACTGAAATGTTAAAGCCTGTCTTTAAGATGTACATTTAAATAAAGTTCTAGCTTAAAACTAAATTGTATGTAATAACTGAAATTGCGAACTGCTATAGCTGGATGAGAGAAATAAAAAACACTTACAAAGGGCCAGGAAAATAACTGTGACGAACTGCATGCTTCTTCCCTCTAAAAGAATTTTAAAAGCTTTATCAAAGGAAGTAATTTTTGAAAATTTGTAACAATAGATGATAATGCAAGAGTAAATATAAATTTACTTGAGTTAAAAAATAAAAAAATAATAAATAAAAACGATTGTAAAAATAATTTTATTTATTGTACTAAAAAGTAGAATTTTTAAAGTAATTATTACATATTTTTTAGTGTGAAATATAAATTCATTATTAAAAATATCTTGGAATTTAGAAATAATTTCTTTCCAAAATTTATTTCAATGTGGCTTAATTTGCATAGAATTGAACATGTTCTAAAATGAATCGATTAATTCACAATTAAATTTCAAAAATAATTTGAATGAATCTTTTTCCTTTATTTCCTGTTTTTAAAATCATTAGTTCATAATTGAGCATTATAAATATTATAAAATTTCGCAATCAATTTTTTTCTTAAACTCATTACCAGGTGGAGCCATGTGTACAGCTCAAATTAAGTGAGACGATCAACAGAGGATTTTCTTATATTGTTAAAATATTACAATGCCTTCGAGAATATTCAAGTTAATGAAATTTTAAAATTCTAGAGCATCAGACACCGATTAAAAATTCGATTAAAAAACTCCTTTTTACAAACATGAAACAAGTCAGGTTTAATAAGAAGTAAATGCAAAATTATTGTATAATCAAATGTCAAATTTATTTTATTCACTAAAGGACAATGAAAACATTTAGATTGGAGGCATTCTGAAATGCATAAAATATTTCTTATTGGCTATAATTTCATTTTCAAAACTATAATCTGAAAAGCATAAAATATTCCTTCATGATTGTAATAATTATATTTTAATTAATATATTTTTGGACAAAAAAACATACACTGTTGGGTTTTCCTCCTTGATGAAATAAAAGAAGTCGTAATTTAGTTTTTGTGGTAGGGATTTCAAAATGAAATTAAATTTTCATAAAATTCCTTAATTCCTTTTAGAACTGCAAAGATTTTATTTTACTTTCTAAATGATAAAGTAGAAAAAAAAATTAAATTGCAAAATTTCAATCTCAAATTCTATATACATCGAATTTCGTAAAATTTTAAGATGAATATCATTTGAGTAATTATACGTAATCTGTGTGTTATAGTTAATAATCGGACCAGATTTTCTTAAATTACTTCTTGTTATCCTTTTTTTCTTTTTAAAAATTTTGTCGTGTTCTTGAAACTGTAAACTGAACAACTAAACAAAAAATAATTAACGTTCAATAAAAAGAAATTTGATTATAAGCGACCATTAAGTAAATCTTAATTCATGGTTTTTTTTGTTTATTTGTTATAATGGCTTTTTAAATTCTTTTCCAAAGAAATATTGAGGAATCCAAAGCATAAAATCTATAGAAGTTTTTACATCGTATTATCGTTTCACACAAAGTGATTTAAATAACATCTCAAGATTTAGATCATCATAATAATAATTTTGATTTTTCTAAAATTGATGCAAGATACATTTACGAGCCCAGGTTTACATCATAATGTTGATAATTATGAGTTCTCTAAAAATTCTATAAAAGTTATGTCAGAAGATTTTCCAAGTAAAATTACGTATACGTACCGCATAAATGCATAGAGCAGACAAAAATTCTTACCTGATTAAAAACAGAGTACGATATGCTTAGTAAATGTGAGAATGTCTGTGATAATTTTTATAGGAACTTTTATCAGAAAAGAAAAGTTTCTTTAAATCAGAGTAGCTGAAGATAACGCATTAGATATGCCAAAAACGAACAGATGTTACTAATTTGAAAAACAGCAACGACGGCAGTTTTTGAAATTAAGTTTTACCTACCTTTCTATATTTAAACATTTGTTACAATTTCTTAATAAAAAAGAAATGTGTTGAACAAAGAAAGATCTAGGTGTGTGAACTTCATGTTTGACTCGTATTATTTTTTATGATTCAAAAGTAAATGGCGTAACAAAATAAAACAAATTTTATAAAAATGTATGTAAAAACTGAAAAAAATGGTTTCATTGTTGAAATTTTGGAGCTCATGTCATTCTTGATTCATTCAACGCTAACTTTCAAAAAATAAATTTAATTATAAAATTTTAGTATGACTTTCTTCATAAGAGTATAAAATTTTTTGCCTCTGATTCAATAATGTTACCTTTGCTTACTCTATTCCACAAAATGTTGGCATGTTTGGGGATTGGATTGCACAAAAATAAGACACAGAATGTTTTTTTTTAAATATCAAAAAGTTGATCATATGCTGAAAAAACTGCCATTAATCATAAAATTAAACGACGAAAATTAATGCTGGCACTTAATTCACATTTTCTGAAATCTGAACTTGCATAAAGTCAATCAAAAATGTATCACTCAACAACTGAATATCTCATATTAAAATCAAAACTTTCTGTTGTCTTAGATGAATGAGCCTTAAAATTGTATGTGTTTTTGTTTATGCAAGAGGCCGCCTTCATATTTAAATTCTTACTTGCTCGGTTATTTTAAATAGAAACTTTTAATTTGAAATATAAATTAAAATTTTCCGAAACAAATTTGCTAGAATGCATATCAAAGTTTTCCATTTCACTGATGGTAATGATGAATTAGGATTAATTGAAATTAGGACTCCGCAATGTTAAATGAATTTTTTCTTCTTTTTTTTACGTGCATGTCTATACACTGATAGAAAAAAAATCCCAACTCTAGGAAGGAGCTGTGCTAGATAAACGAAATTTGGTAGGCGTGTTTATACATCTGAAAGATGACCTCGATTCAAATTTCGAGCTACGCGCGTAAGTGTGGCGCTAGTAGCGACACTATGAACATGCAAATGAGGTTTGCTTTAAATAAGCGCTGTAAGGTTCATGATCGTTATTTACAGTTGAGATTTGAAGTAGTGAGTTAATGTTAGTCAAGGATGCCTCTGAGAAAACGAAAAAGCCATTATCAACAGCTCACTGATTTTGAACGAGGTCGTGTTGTAGGGCTACGAGAAGGTGGGTTTTCTTTCCATGATATTGCTGAAAGACTTGGCAGGAATGTATCCCCTGTGCATGAGTATTGGCGGCAGTGGTCTAGGGAAGGTACTGCCTCAAGAAGACCAGGTTCCGGGCGGCCACGTGGTACTGATGAGAGGAAAGACCGTCGTATGGCTGTGGCTCATCGTACTGCATCTGCAACTGAAATTCGAGCTTCAGTTGGCACCACAGTGACACAACGAACTGTTACAAATCGGTTACTTCAAGGACAGCTCCGAGCCAAACGCCATGTACAGTGCATTCCACTGACTCCAAACCAATGCCGTTTGCGACGTGAGTGGTGTCAAGCTAGAGCTCATTGGAGGACGGAGTGAAGATCTGTTGTGTTTTCTGATGAAAGCTGGTTCTGCCTTCGTCGCAGTAATAGCCGTTTGTTGGTTAGAAGGAGGCCAGGTGAACGCCTGCTAGTGACCTGTCTGCTGCCTAGACACACAGGGCCTACTCCTGGAGTTATGGTTTGGGGAGCAATTTCGTATGACAGCAGGAGCACTCTCGTGGTTATCCCACGCACCCTGACTGCAAATTTGTACGTCAGTCTAGTGATGCAACCTGTTGTGCTGCCATTCATGAACAGCATTCAAGAGGGTGTTTTCCAACAGGATAACGCTCGCCCTCATACCGCTGTTGTAACCCAACATGCTCTACAGAGTGTCGACATGTTGCCTTGGACTGCTAGATCACCAGATCTTTCTCCAATCGAGCACGTATGGGACATCATTGGACGACAACTCCAGCGTCATCCACAACCAGCATTAACCATCCCATCATTGACCGCCCAAGTGCAATAGGCATGGAACTCCACCCCACAAACTGACATCCGACACCTGTACGACACAATGCATGCACGTTTGCATGCTTGCATTCAAAATTCTTTTGGTTACACCGGTTACTAATGTACCAACATTTCACGTTTGAAATGGCTCTTCTCGCCAATGGCTCTACCTGTGATCTTGAAACTTTAATCAATTAAATATGTTACCTAGACAAATGTATTCCTAAAATTTTATTACTGTACAATAATTTTTTCTTGGTGTTGGGATTTTTTTTCCATCAGTGTATATGAAAGAGAAAGTAGAAGTTTTACGAAGAGATTAGAAAGCATTCAGAATGGCATCATTTTCATCCTTTTCAGAATACGGTTGCAATTTAAAATATGGATTAGCTGGAAGAAAATATACACCTAAAATAAAACATAAATTATTATAGAACTTTGGACATTGCTTTAAATTAACATTTAGGCGTAAAAATTATCTTGTCTTTTCAAAGCAATTGTAGAGCACAAATAGAGAAGATCTGATTTGGCAAATATTCAAACGTAATTCCTTTTACTATTAATATACAGGGTGATCAAGAAATAACAGGAGGTGCTCAGAGCCCTGTAGTGTGTCATGTTCTGGATGAAATATAACAAATTTAGGCTACCATACGTATTAAAACATGCGGTTTTGATTAGTCAAGGGAAAAAAAAAATTTAGTACCAAAAACGCCGATAGGGGAGATCCTGGTACTGCAATCTCATAATATGTGGGAAAAGAATACATAATTATCAATGGAAACGGTAAATAGCAATACACCAAAATACCAACGAAATACATTTGTTATAGCAACCTACAAATTTGGCTGAAGGTGACCACCAACTTAATGTGGTACACGAGATTTTCGACTGTGGCTCTTAGAATATCTGCATTTTTTTCGTCTGACATGTAAAATTATTTGATCTTTTCAAGTAGGAATGTCAAGAACATGCCCTTGTTACAAAAAGCCTTTCAAGTGAACCAGAACCGCTTCACAACCAAAAATTGCCAAGATTCAAATCAGTGTCATCAGTTAATGGGTGTTATCTTATACGAATAAAATTTTAGGATCTTTCTCAATATCTTCTGCATCGTCAAGAATGGGATATCTGTTTGTCGTGATATTGAACGTGCACTGTTGATAATTGCTTTATTAGTTATCGCCTGATCGATAACGGCAGTTGCAATTTCTTCAACTTGTGCCTTTTGATACCTTTACATCCTCGGCCTGGCTGCACATCAAGAATTCGGTTTGTTTTAAATCTTTTAACCATTCTTCGTAAGTTAGTTATGGTCATCGGTCCTGAACGTAACTGCTTTAACCACCAGTATTCTCGAATAGCAACACTGGCATTTTCATCCCACTGATAAAACAGTTTGACTAATAAGGCGAGTTTGTGTAGTGACAAAGGAATCGACGGGCAGATTCTTGCAGAAGGACACAAATTCCCACAATCCTTCCTTTTATCTTCGATGTCATGTCACAAAGAACCAGTATTAGCAAATTACGTAATAAAGATCCCGAGCGCAGAGCCAGGATTTTCTCTATCGGTACGAATCCCCCCACACACACACTCGGATAAATCGAAACCGTATACTTTAATGTGTATGGTAGCTAAATTTTTTTATAGTTCTTCCAGCACATTACCCGCTCCAGGGCTCCGAACAACTACTGTTATTTCTTGATCACCCTTTATATATATAAAAAAAGATGGAGCTTTTAAGGATTTTAGATTAGATTTATAAAATATTAAAAAACTCAGAGTGCTGTAGAAAACTGTCTCAATGAAGTAAGAATTAATATAGTTGTAAAAATATGATAAGAAAAGAGAACGCGAATGAAATAGAATAATTAATTTGTAAATGTATTAAATACAGGCATTATATTTCAATATTGCCCCTCTTTAAAAATAAAACAGAAATTTTGAGGTACGTAAATTTCAATTTCTTATTTGTGATTCTTTTTACTGAAAATTAAGTCAACGCAAATAATGCTACATTAAAAATTTTCTCGGTTTATATCAGTTTTTGGCTGATGAAAATTTTGTTACGAAAATGGCATATAGACTTTATCATGATATATTTCAATGATAAAGAAGCTTTTCAAAACAGTTATCGAATTATTGTTTTACAGCTATTCTAAATATAATTCCATGAAAATATTTTTATTCCATATCATCTAACGTTTTTCAAGATATTCGATAGCTTTTTATTCTTAATCAGTATATTAAAGGTGATATAAGGACTATATAAGGAATCATTAAAATATAGGTGCTCGCAAATTTTATTTTGTTTATCGAGAGCAAAGAAGTACAAATTCAAATTGAAATTGAGAATATAAAAAAACAAAGAGAATACAAAATTGAAATGAAGAATATAAAAGAAAAAATGATAATTATATATTCACTTTCTTCACCTTAATACTCTAATTACTTTAATTCTTTGATTAGCAGATTATAAAAAATCAGAAGATTAGATTCATTATCTACTTTATGTTCTCACCCTTTTTGGTACCGAGTAAATTAAAGAAATTCTCTATCATGTAGACTGTTTTTTTGTTTAAATTTTTATCTTCTCATTAACACATTTGTTAATATCTATCACGCCTGTGATACTAACCTTCTACACTGATGGAAAAAAAAATCCCAACACCAAGAAAAAATTATTGTACAGTAAGGAAATTTTAGGAATACATTTGTCTAGGTAACATTTTTAATTGATTAAAGTTTCAAGATCACAGGTAGAGCCATTGGCGAGAAGAGCCATTTCAAATGTGAAATGTTGGTACATTAGTAACCGGTGTAACCAAAAGAATTTTGAATGCAAGCATGCAAATGTGCATGCATTGTGTCGTACAGGAGTCGGATATCAGTTTGTGGGATGGAGTTCCATGCCTGTTGCACTTGGGCGGTCAATGATGGGACGGTTAATGCTGGTTTTGGATAACGCTGGAGTTGTCGTCCAATGATGTCCCATACGTGCTCGATTGGAGAAACATCTGGTGATCTAGCAGTCCAAGGCAACATGTCGACACTCTGTAGAGCATGTTGGGTTACAACAGCGGTATGAGGGCAAGCGTTATCGTGTTGGAAAACACCCCCTTGAATGCTGTTCATGAATGGCAGCACAACAGGTTGTATCACTAGACTGACGTACAAATTTGCAGTCAGGGTGCGTGGGATAACCACAAGAGTGCTCCTGCTGTCATACGAAATTGCTCACGAAACCATAACTCCGGGAGCAGGCCCTGTGTGTCTAGGCCGCAGACAGGTCACTAGCAGGCGTTCACCTGGCCTCCTTCTAACCAACAAACGGCTATTACTGCGACGAAGGCAGAACCAGCTTTCATCAGAAAACACAACAGATCTTCACTCCGTCCTCCAATGAGCTCTAGCTTGACACCACTCACGTCGCAAACGGCAGTGGTTTGGAGTCAGTGGAATGCACTGTACAGGGCGTCTGGCTCGGAGCTGTCCTTGAAGTAACCGATTTGTAACAGTTCGTTGTGTCACTGTGGTGCCAACTGCAGCTCGAATTTCAGCTGCAGACGCAGTACGATTAGCCACAGCCATACGCCGAATACGACGGTCTTCTCTCTCAGTAGTACCACGTGGCTGCCTGGAACCTGGTCTTCTTGAGGCAGTACCTTCCCTTGACCAGTGCCGCCAATACTCATGCACAGGGGATACATTCCTGCCAAGTCTTTCAGCAATATCGCGGAAAGAAAACCCACCTTCTCGTAGCCCTACAAAACGACCTCGTTCAAACTCAGTGAGCTGTTGATAATGGCTTTTTCGTCTTCTCAGAGGCATCCTTGACTAACATTAACCCACTGCGTCAAATCTCAACTGTAAATAACGATCACGAACCTTACAGCGCTTATTTAAAGCAAACCTCATTTGCATGTTCATAGTGTCGCTACTAGCGCCACACTTACGCGCGTAGCTCGAAATTTGAATCGAGGTCATCTTTCAGATGTATAAACACGCCTACCAAATTTCGTTTATCTAGCACAGCTCCTTCCTACTGTTGGGATTTTTTTTCCATCAGTGTATTTAATTAGGCAAGATCTTCTGTCTTACCTTTTAATTATAGTAGAGAATTGACCTCTTAATTAAATAGTAAATATGAATCACAGACGTGAGTCAAATGGCGATATCAACAACCAATATACTAGGGGATCTTATAAGCATTAAAATGTACAATCAGCTTGCACATTATACTCCGAATTTTTACATTTTGCAGCAGTGTACTACTTTTTACAGTGCTTTAAATTAGATATGATAAAATGATAAACTAGAATTATCAATAGAAATAATGATTTTGTAATTTCAATGAGCACAAATAAAATTATCGATAGAAAAATTGATTTTTTTAAATTTTAAATTCTTTGTAAAGGTTAATTTCAAACTTTAATATTTCTAGAAATTTAATTTTTTCGTATAAAAAACAATTTCAGTTCATTCATTTATTTTTATTGTTTTTATCAACTTCAAAAACACAGTAAGAAAAATTTAAATCATTCGATATTGATATATAATCTCGAATAAAGCTTTTATTTTAAATGACCTTTTACGTCATTTTTAATGGAGAATTCTATTTCTTGTAATTTAGTACCAGCATTATACAGTTTTTTTGTGAAAAAGTAATATTACATCTAGGTATTCATATAAAAATCACCACCGATATAGAGGGTAAATGTTTATTATTATGGTAAATATACATTTATTAGATGGATTTTTATACACAGTAATGAAATTGTGGAAAAATAATGATTTTTTATTCATGAATGATAGAAAATGCTGATTTACTAACTAAATGGAAATTCATTTTAATAGCGTCAGAGTTATTTCTTTAAATTAAGGCTAAAAAGTAATGTTCTAGAGTTTGGCATCTTTTACCTTTTTCATGTCGAAAATTCTACTTAGCAAAGAGTTATATATAGTTCTTCTGAAGGTAATTTCCTTTTTATACTACTTGCATAACTTGAATGAAGTCATTGCGACTGTCATGTTACTTTCCATCAGGATAAATACCATGATAATAATAATATCATGATAATAATAATATCGTGAAATAATGTATCCCAACCCTTTTTTTATTATTAATGTTTGAACAAAATAGAAGCAGTTTTAGCACCTTCAAATGAAAACATTGTTAAACAACCTTTCAAATCGTATCGCCGTATTATACCGTTTAAAAACAAAACTATTCAAATGAAATACAATTTTAAACTTTAGTTGAATGATTTGTAACATCGATAAATGTTTGCAATGCTTGTTTAGATACTTATTGATAATAACAATGGAAATGATTACTGCCATTTCATGACACAGCCAAGACTTTAATGTCAACATGATAGAATTTTTCTTCTTTTCTTAAATCTTGGAAATAATAAGATAATTTATGCGGTCCGTCTATACTCAACGTTATTTTATCAGTGGGAATAATGGCTCTCCACTCAAAAGTCCAATACATTACTTTTTTGCAAGAAGAAAATTTTGGATTTTATAATGGGGTCTCAATTGCAATTTCCATCTTAATTTAACTTATTTAAATGTTTGATACTTCTTAATTATCTTCAACATAGTTGAATTTGAATTTTTAATACCGTTTTTCTAAGCGAAAGGGCAATTCTTACGGCAAGTAATAATTACATGCCAGCAGAACAATCAAGCGGCAATATTTAGCTTAAATTAAGCAGTCCTCTTTATATTTCTTTTATCGTATGGATGCACATATTACAAAAAATTTTTGATTTTGGAGCTATGATCAATTTTTCAGCTGTATCCTATTTTGATAAAATTTCTAAATTTTAACCTTGCGTTTTCTTTTTACCTAGATGATCAGTTGATTCATTACAAATTAATATCCTTATTTAATTTTAGTTTTTCCAGCGATAATGATAAATAATTAGATAAAAAATTCCTTACTTAGAATTAACAATTTGCGAATTCAAATGTTTAAGCTTATTTCAATTACATGACATTTACTGTGTTATTTCACAAAATTGGAAGTTTTTAGTTTAGTTATATTAACGTCCCGTTGTGAAGAAACGCCTGGGCTATTTTGAGATGGACATTGTAATTTTGAGCGGTGGTCAGATGACGAGGATGACATCTGAGCTGGCACCTCCCTCTTACCAACACACCACACCTGTGTGAGGACGTTTGGACCAAAGAATTAAACGTGCAACAGCCTCCCTTACTCAACGGTTCTTCGGTGCAGTTGGGTCTCGAACCTGAAAGTCTCCCGATCCGAAGCCGAGATCCCACCATCAGGCTACCGCAGCCCCTCAAAATCGGTAAATTCTCAGGAAACACATTATTCATACTATTTTTTTGAATGAAAGGATTATAAAATCCTTATTATTATCGTTAAAAAATTTTATGCAGAATAATCTTAAGTAAACTTTATAATTTACTGCTGGTGAGGATAACTGATGTAAAATACAGAGTTTTGTGGATTACTTTAAAAACATTTAACTAGCTTTTTTTACTCTAATTAAATTTTTAATTTTTTTTTAATTATTACTGTTAATTTTACAGTAATTTGGATTAAAAATAGTTTATGAAATAATTATTTCTAGAAAATAATTTTAAATTTATAAACGAATTAATAAATAAATATGTAAACGAAGAAATAAATAAATATGTAAACAAATTAATAAATAAATTTGCAAACGAAGATGGATCTATTGTTTGAGAAAACAAAATAGTCTGAAATTTCATAAGCAATGCCATTTTTATTTTTTTCATTTTACATCCAGTGAAACTGTTACAAAAATAATAGTTAAACTTATCTGTTAAAAAAATCATAACAGATAAGTTACAAACATAGGATGAAACCCAGTCTGCAAACTACTGGAGGGATTTTTAATATTATGCATGTTTATATTTTTAGATTTATTAAACAAAAGGCACTGGTGTTTTGTAAATACTATAACCAAGAGCTTCTTTAAAGCGCCCCGTTAAAATTTTATGCAGATTAGTAGTGCTGGCTTCAACTATAGCATTTCGAATTTGAGGGCCTACAATCTGTGAAACATCCCCAACGCTGATCATTCTGGACGTAACATACATTTTTCCTACACTGTTAACAATAAGAAGCCTTAAACTTGGAATATTTTCGTATTTTGATGAAGTAATCTGGATCGTTACCAAACCCTCTGTAATAGAAGTGACAGGATAGAAAACCAGTTGCATGTTATCATATGAAACATTCGCTGTGTAGTTAACTATCAGCTCTCTGAAACCAAGAGTGCAGGTAAAAGTGATATTAGCCGATGACCAGTGTGGAACAGAGCAATCACGGACTCGTTTTACTTTAGAGAGATTGTGCAACTCTCCTTTTGTTAGTGTAGCTTTATTGTCCCAAACTCTTTTGCTTATGAGATCAATTTTAATATCAGGAAGCTTTATTGGATCCAGTCTGCCGTACAGGACTTCACTTGCGAATTTGCTGGTGAGAACATAATCGATATAGTTGTTGGCATCTCGAGGTGTAAAGCATTCCGCATCTGTAAAACATGAGATTGGATAAATAATGCATATTTAATATACAGATCTGTTTAATTCTCATTCAAAAATTTTCAGTTTAGTCAGTTCCTGAAGCTCAAAATTCTGTCCACATGAAACTAGGTTGAAACATACCATAAAAATTTTCTAGTATCATTCAAGAATTATGTTTACATTCGTAATTCTGAAGCTGTGTGGAATAGTAAACTAAAGCATGAGAATATAAAATATTTATTTATTGAAACGACAAAATTATATCTGAAATATTTCTTAATTGAGTATTATTTATAATGATAAGAAACTAATAAGAAAAAGTTAAATTGTGCAATTCATTTTCTGCCTTCGTTCATTCATTATTAACAGCTCCAATAAATAGGAAAGCATATATTTTATGTCACATATTAAATTGTATCGTCTTTCGGGTTCCTGCTTGATTTTTTCAACTCAGCATTATTATATAGCAGGTTCAAATACAAATTATTTGATCTAACATATGCAAATGTATCCAATATTCAGCATATCAGCCCTCAGGAAACAATTTATATTTTCATGCTGCAAATCTGTTCTCTGCGCCAGCTTCAATTTGGGACCTGCAGCGCATGTTTCAATATCTGCTTATAGTTTATTGTCACAATACAGGGTTATATAGCGTGAAATTATATGTTATATAACATGCGTCATGACGTTTACCACATTTCTTGTTTCGTGACGTCTCGTAAATTGACCATTTCTTTTTACTGCATTTCGGTAATCACAAGCATTATACTATCGAAACTGGATACAAAGAAAGCGAGATATTTTCTAATAACGCATACCTGAGTGAGCTTCAAGTATAGCAATCGAATTTCATGCTTCAACAGACAATAAATAAAAATAGTGTTATGAACAGACAGCCACTATACAAGTTCATAAGACTCACGTTGAGCTTTTGGATTTATCTCAGAAATCATTTTTATAAGACTAAGAGTAATACATTATTGTATTTTATGTGTGCCAAAGAATACTTCTGAACATTCAAAAAGTATTTCTTTATACGAAGAAAAACGGTTTCTGAGATCAGAGAAAATGTAATCCTGTCAAACTCTGATCATTATGTCTAGGCCATTACCATATGGAAAAAGATTGTCTGATTTGAAATATTTTAATATTTTTAACTATATAGTGTCATAGAAACAATTTATATAATATATAAACTAGTAGATTTTTATGCAAATTAATTATTTTCAGAATAAGGCAGTTAACTTTTTAAGATGTAAACTTTAAAGAAATAAGAAAAAGGCATATTACGATTCATTCAACTTCTCAATTAAAGCAACTAGTATCCTGAATTCGAACAACAATTTCTTTAAGCTCAATTAAAGCAAATTATTTTTTTAACTTTCAAATTCACTAGTCTCTTTTGGATATGGATATCCATAGTTTATTCATAACTTGAAAATATTTTACTAGTATTCTTCATCAAAGTTCCTAAATAGAAAAATTTGACAGAAAAAAAACAACTAATAATTATGACCTCAAAGAAATAAATGGAGAGCTGCTTGAATTTTGTTTGAGCTTGTTTTGTTTGCTCGACATTCTAAATTTCAAAGCTCCATGCAATACATTTCCATTCCATTTATTATCGGCAATTGAAATATGCCATCTTACCCGTGATCTTGGATTCTCGGATTCGAATCCTGGTTCGAGCATGGTTGTTTTTCCTTTGTTTCTATCTGTTAGGTGTGTGAATGCGCCCCCTTTTAAAAAGAGGTTGTGCAAGCGAGTATGTGAGTGCCATCATCATTTGAGCTAAATGTCAAACTTCTGTCCTCGGGTGCTCAAAAGTTTTTACCCTAAGAACCCACTGCACCCTCTTTCCGTGGTCACACGGATACGACATCGTCATCCTCATCAATTAAAATATAGCCTTAAATCAAAAAAAGACTTCGTGTTCACATGGCAATAGCCATGAAAAAAAAACCTAGTAAAACATATCTGTTCCCTAAATTTTTTTTTTTTGATTTAGTAGGGTTAATTAGGGCTAGGAAAAGGTTGCTTCTAAAATACTCTGACAATTCGCAAAATTTCACATTATTGCCTTTATCAAAGCCATTCAACGAAATGCTGAGCTTGTAATCAGAAGTAATTATATACATATTTGACAGCTGAAATTTAAACCAGAAATGCGAAAAAGTTGATCATTAACTTGAACAGACATAAAACTTTATAGATTTAATGTTATAGAAATAATTTATCGTATACAAGACTATATGGTAAATATAAATATAAATCAATGTAAAAATATATATCACATCGATAAAGTATATATCCAATAACCAGATGACCAAATCTCCCATGCTTAAAGAAGCAACGCCTTAATTAAGTAATAAAACATAGACAATAACAAATCAGGATTTTAAAAAGTATGAAGCATAAATAATGAAACGAGTGTCTTTGACTGAAGAGTTATTTAACTGTTTACTCGTACAAACTAAAGCAGTTTTTAGTTTCAAATATGCATGGTCACTTGGCAAACAAGAATCTACAGTTTTATTTTCAATTCATTCCGTATATTTATGTTTGCTAGAGATTTACAAAAATTCTCATACTGTTATTAATCAATGGTCTAAAACAAATCGTTTCAACATTGCCTTACAATAACAACTCGTTTTAAGACAGAAATACTACAAAAGTTTATTTTTGTAGTAGATTTTAATTTTTAAGCAGTTATTAATAATAGTGAAAGTATCCGACTTCTAACTTATTTTCAAATTTCTATTATAATTTTTTGTTTTAATTGCACATTAAATCGAAGAACAATTATTTCTAGAGCATGTGCACTTACTTGCCAAAAGAACTGCGGCAACAGCTACCAATAACAGCATTCTGAGAGATTTCTAAAATAAAGAAAGTTTATTTCCCATTATGAACATATCATATAAAAATAACTGAAAGAGAAAAAGCAAGCTGAAATATTATTGCTCTATGAAATATTGGGTTGTTCGGAAAGTCATTTCGTATTTTTTTTGTCAAAATGAAAAGAAATTTTCGTTTAATGAATAAATTATTTATTAAATTATAAAATTGCCATTCTGGTCTAATACCTTTTGCCATATTTTTGGTAGTGACATGATTACACGCTCATAAAAGTTTTGGTCTTTGCTGTAAAAAAAAAACTGATCGAGGTGGTTTTTGGCCTCCTCATTTGAAGGAAAAATTTTGCAAATCAGTTCTGGTACTGATGTATTGTTAACACATCTTCTCCACACATATTGGCTAATTTATTTCTGGCTTGAACAGCATTTTTACCTTTTATAGCAAAAAAGAAAAAAATGACGAAAATGCTGTTTATTGCTCTCCATATTTAAAAGGGCACCATCCAAAAACTACTGCGAAGAATCAGCTGCACTTTTTCACACTCAAGCCTTGCTATATCAGCTCTTAAAACATAAAATGATTTTGCGGTTTAAGTATGAAATTGGGTGCGAAAAATGCAATTAAATCCTTTGT
>JAPMOQ010038391.1:5308940-5390023 GCA_026543055.1 Argiope trifasciata
GTGATATTTATTACTGCTACTTCAAAAGTTCGTTTGGCTTGTGAATTTGTCTTTACAATAAAAAAATAGATAAATTCGTTATTCTTTGCCAACAAAAGTGCAAGGAAACAATATCTATGAGCTTACTAACGTCATAAAAAATATGAGTTTTGAAAATGATGTAATACAATTTATTCAGACTAAATGTTGAGTAAAGATATTCATTATGCATTGAATTGTAGAAAGATGAATATATTTTAAAAGGAAAGATAATTTTAAAATCTGTGGAATCTGAAAAAAATAACTTCTTATTTATAAAAAACTTGAGGTTTAATAAAAAATAACTATTTTATTGTTTTACGTGATTAAAAGACAATTTCAGATTTCTTTTTGTTTTCATAATAAGTCTTGGTCAAATGTACAACACTATTTTGTACTACTGACCTTCGTACAGGACTTTTAAAAATTAATAAAAATATTAAAATTTAAAATTTTTGTCCTTTAAAATATACAATAAATGCATATCTAAACATTGTTAAGATTAGAGTTGAATTGTGAACTTAAAAAAGAAGCAAGTAAAAATTTACAATAAATAGGTCAAAGGCACCCTAAAACACTCTCCCCCAGTATAAAAAAGCGTATATATATATATTCTCTTCAGCCAAATTAAACCAAGTTATTTTGCTCGTAGCTTTTTAAAATGCAATTGCATTGTTGTTTGTTTTTGAAATGTTTCTGTTTAATATATTTTAAGAAAGCTTTACTCTTCAATGATTGATAGGAATATAAATAAACTGAAAACAATTTATATGTTTTCTTTTTTTTTTTTTTTTTTTTTTTGCAGTACATCGTCTTTTTGGAAACTTTAGAAAGAATAATTCTGAGAAATAAAAAATGTCTGTACAGATAAACAAACAATAAAAATATTTACTACTATGTCTTTTCGTGTTTTTTTCTCTCGCATAAACGTAACTAAACCTTTGAAAATAATATTTAGAAGTTCTATATGCCGATTAGATTGCTGCCATTTCACAAGGTATAAGAAATTGTGAAAAGTTTCACAACTAGTTTTTTTTTCGGGAATTTTTTTTTTAATTTTATTTATTCTATTTTTAACAGCAGGCGCTTTTCTACCTGCCAGAAGCTATTTCCAATCGATGATACTTCAAATTCTTATCCAATTTTCCCTGAGGGCACAAATATTTTATAGTTATTATTATCATTCATTTTCAAAAATGTTTTTATTTTGCAGTGTATACATTCTGATGAATGCAAAAATATATATGTTTAATGTCTTTGTTTGTTATTGGGTTTAGTTGCAGTAGAGTCTGATTTGGCAATGATGATTAAAACGCTTCATGTATTTATTCAATATTTCATCTAGTATTAGGTCAAATATTTTCAGAATTAAAGCTTTTAAAATTATTTCTATTTTCAGTATAGTAAAGAGTAGCATATTCCTTTTTCTAATTTCATAAATAGCTACATTACTTATTTCTAAAGAAATTCTTTTTACTATTATAATTTTTTCATAAATTAATACAAATATATTTCAGCAGAATTTCATTAAAATGAGTTAAGATAAGTAATCAATAATATTCTATCATTAGCGATTAATTATTTCAATTATACTTTATTAAATTTGATATTTAATAAAATATTAATTAGGAATATTACTAAATATTAAAATGTTCCTTAATTAAATTCGTCGTAAGGAGTTTTTTGATAATGCATTTCAACAGAGAATTTTTCTGAATTCGAATAGAAGTAATTGATAAAATTTCTGTTTTCAATTTGTTTGCTTTTTCAGTGCATCAGTATACAAATTAATTTGAAAGATTCTATAAAATTGGATAATTGTTTAGCATAAAATGTCTCAAAGAAACTGTCTTCAAGTGGATTAAGAGCTTTAAATAAAGTTTTGTTGATAATTCTAAAATTCTAAAGTAGATTTATACGTTTTTGGGTAAAACACATAATTTAAATTGACTCATGAGCTAGTTATTTTTAAAAATTAATACAGCTAAGATGAGGTTATTTTTATAGGTATATCAATATAAATGTTTGTAGTTGATGGGCAGGGTAAGGTCTATTTCTATCAGTTGTCATAAATTGCAATTTTTCACTCACGAAAATATATTTTAAATATATATATCAAATATATCAGTATCAAATATAATATATATCAAAAGAAGAAACACAACTGCAATTAATTTTGAACTTTACATATTTTTATCTAGAATTTCCATTTTATTTCCATTAACAATGAAAGGTAAATAGTTTTCTCCATTTTCTATTTGTAATATATTTTATGCCTTTATCTCTTGAGAGAAAGACTTTTAATTTATATGCTTTACCTATTAATATAGAATATGTATATAAATGCACACGCAATATAATTTAAGAAAAATACAGAATTTTATTTGGCCTCGGATTAAGGATTCAATCTGAAGTGCATAAATTACTATTTTTGAAACTTTTTTTTAATATCTTTATTTTAAAATCAAATCTCTTCAAACATCAAAATCAAAGAATATCTTTAAATCGGTAACAAAGAATAATTTCGTTTTTTTACTATGTTTTTATTCAAACATTATGGATTAAGACAAAAAAATACAGTATGGTTTGAAATTAAATTGTTAAATTCTGTTTTAAAATTAAAATAGGCTCGTGTGTTTTTAAGAAAACCATGGAATTTTATTATTGCAGTATTGCAACTGACAGCTGGTGCTATTTCCATCTCAAAAATTCAAATGATTTTACAATAAATCTAAATATCTGAACAACTGTAATGCCTCTAGCACTTCTTCTTCTGGGGATTCTGTAACTTCCTCTTCAGGACCTTCCGTTTCTTCAGGGATTTCTTCTGGTGCTTCTGTTTCTTCAACAACTTCTTCTGGTCCTTCTGTTTCTTCAACAACTTCTTCTGGTTTTTCGGTTTCTTCCGGAACTTCAGTAATTTCTTCTGGTGCTTCGGTTTCTTCTGGAGCTTCAGTAATTTCTTCTGGTGCTTCGGTTTCTTCTGGAGCTTCAGTAATTTCTTCTGGTGCTTCGGTTTCTTCTGGAGCTTCAGTAATTTCTTCTGAAGGCTCGGTTATTTCAGGAACTTCTGTGATGTCGATATCGCCACCTTCAACGGGGAACTGGTAATTTGGCAATCGTTCTGCAATGTGATTTCTGATTTTATTTTGCATGAATTTCCGAACGAAACCTTGGAATAGCGAAGTTACACCACTCATAATGTAATTCAATGCCCAATTCATAGGTCCTAGACCAGAAATTGTTACTTTCATACCTTTCATCTCATCTATTACAAATTTGGTCAGTTTTCCATTGCGCCCAGTTTTGGCATCTACTGTAAATTCCATGTGAACTTCAACGTAAGCCAAGACTCCGTGAACAGTGATTGTTGGTCCGAAGTTCATAAACTTGACTGTACCATCATAATAGAAATCTAAAACACCAGCTCCCAAGTCAGCTTTTACCAGCAAATTACCATCCTCTTCTTCTACCGAACAATGATCAGGACGATGAAGAGATTTTAATCCTGTGATGTAACCATTATGTAATTTTGCTTCACCGCTGATGTTAACAAAGGTAATTTTTTTGCTGAACCCTATAGAGCTGTCTTCAAGAATGTAAGGATCATATTCATGGCCATTTTGCTCCAGCATTTCTTCTAGAAGTTTATCAATATATCTATCTCCACGTTCAACGTTGTCATCTTCGTCATAGAAGCCAACTAAAAGACAAAAAAAAAAAAAACCCACCAAATCAATGTAGTTCAATGTCATTTGTATTAATTTACTAATTTACTAATAAATATTTTTTACCATAACATGATCGCTTTCATTTCATTAGAAATTTTATTGCCGTGAATTAATCATCATAAATGTGTGTAGAAAAAGAACCGAGTATATGTACTACAGGCACAAATATGAATTGGGTCGTTTTGTTGAGAGCTATAACCAAGTGGAAATAACAGGAATTTACTTTTAAATCACCATAACTTTAGTGCTATTTGTGCTATTATAGCTATCATCATGATTTCTCGATGAACATTTTCATGGGTTTTTTTCGGGGGGGAGGAGAATATCTCCCCTCTCCATATTATTTCTTACATTAAAATGTTTTTCAGGTTTATGATATTTATGTGATATATTATGAAGTTTACTTTCGTCCATATTTAATCCAATTTTTGATTCCTGGACTCATATTTTCAAAAAAAAACACATTCCAATCGATGAGAAATAAGGAAATCTGGAGTGTTACACTTAGTTGATTTAGTCAATAAATAGGGCAATAGAATGGCAAATATGGAATAATTTTCCATATCTATCAACATAAAACAATTTCTTTAATTCAGAAATAAATGTCTCAAAAATTAGGAAAAATCAATTTCAAGAAAAATTAAATGTAAATTCTCACTATCCCAAATATGTATGGACAAACAAGCATCTCTGATGCAAGATTTTCAAATTCTGACGAAGTATTTTGTAACGTTAACTTTCTTTAAAACATCAGAGGAGATAAATGGATTTAAAGTTCTTAAAGTGAAGAATGATTAAATACAGAATGGACAGTCACTCAAATGGAAATTAAATCTGCGTAGATAGTAGCATGGATATTAGAGAGCATTCTACATTCTCTCTCTGCATTCTTCATCCTACAATAAAAACTTAATATTTTCATCATATATGTTTTTTCGGTTATGTGTATTGCATTACAAAGCATTATATTTCCAAAAGGAGAACACTTTATTGTACTTTTCGGCTTTTTGTCCATTTTTAGTAAAGATTTTTAAATATTTCCTATTTGTCACCCATTTAAATATTTAAGAATTATATACGAAAAAAAATAATTTTATGTTTTGTTGATTTTTTCCAAGATATTTTGTGAAGAGTTAATTAACAATTTCTTGAAAAATTAGATTTTAGATTTTTTTAAAGAACATTTTTCAATAACATTTCTAGTTGCAATATTTTTGCTATGTATAAATGTTATTCCCTATTACCGTCCTTTCCTTCATCGTGAATTAACCTTTTACTGTGCCACGTGTCATATTTGCATCATTTCTCATTTTTCGTTTTAAAAAATTAATTTTGAATAATTTAATAAGAAATTAAAACAAATATTTATTTTCTGTATTTTTTATTTGAAGGAAAATTTTAGTCCAATGAAATTTTGATTCAACAAATTAGTTCATTAATTTTCTTTACAAAATTGAACTTAACGTCAAATTTTAAAAATTATTTTTCTGATAATCTTTGCACTCATTTCTGCAGATCAACAGAGCTTTTGTTAGAATATTAAATTTCTTGCAATGTAGTACCAATAATGATTGAAGCTATTAAGAAATTTCAGTGATCATCATTGCAAGTGAAACTTCATAAAATGATTGTGAAGAATAAATGAAATTAATTTTTTGTTTTACTCCATGTATAGAAAATACAGACTGTTTAAAAATTCTTGAATCATTTAAAAATTAAATTAAATCCATTAATTATCATAAATAAAATTAGTGTACATTAAAATTCTTCTCTTGATATAAAAAATTCTCTTCTACTAACTCTACTTTCTTCCTTTATTTCCTCATCAGATTTTGGAAATATTCAAAGTAAACAGAATTTTTACAGGTTATCTAGTTTTTTCCATGACTAATTCAAGCAGAAACGTGGATTGACCGTTTGGATGTAGTTCATGCTACATAAGGCACATATACATATTAAAAAATGATAGTAGATTGTACAAGATAAATATTTAGTAATGCTTTATGACGAAATACACTCCCCTGTGTCTGAATGTCTTGAAATTTTTAGATACTTGTGTGTTTGAGTTTCCCTGGTACTAGGCCGTTGATGAATAGAATTCGGAATTATTTTATTTTTATTTGCAGAAAAAAACTACACCAGCAGAATAAGTTCAGTTCACCCAGCATTTTATCACACCTTATAATGAATTTTATATTCAATCTAAAAATGTATCAAGGACTTTTGATAAAATTGCAGCCATAGCTCCATTTTGTAACATACGGTCCCAACATTAAATAAACACATCTAGAATACGAAAGATACGTAGCAAATATGTAATTTAATTAATGAATGTGCAATGACAATTTCTTATTGAAAGAGTAACCCATAATTCAAAATTACTTTACATTTTATTACCTCTTCCAACATTTCTAACTTGCTAACTGACAAGACTCATGTCTATGACTCACCCCTTCTATCTAATCAGATGGCTCCTTCTTTACTATCTCTTAATTGTGCATGAGAAGGGGTGAGTCAGAAGCAAAACTAACACCAATGTTCATCAGGAATTGTTAGTACTCTCTAAATAATTCAGTATCCTCTAAAATAATTTTTAAGATTCAGTTTAGGGAAAACAGAAAAGAATCGGAATTCTATATTGCATATTCTTAGGGTTTTTTTTTTCCTGTATTAACAGTGTAAACCATTTCAAGGCTTTTAACGTCTTGATGTATTTTTTTTTATTTCAGTTGAGTAAATGATTTAAACCTTAATTGAATTCAATATCATCCAAAAACCTTGCTTTCTTTCATTGAAAAAAAGGAATTACCTAAAAACAACTTGCTAAATTACCTAAATTTGCTTATAAAAATTGTAATCATATAAAACTCTAAATAAGAAGTAACAGTCGAAATTCCGAATATACTGTTCATGACAACCGAATTTGCTAAAGCTCAACAAATAACTTTTTAATAGCAATATGTTTTATATTGTTATCTTACGCTATAAATATTTTCAGGTTAAATTTTATAAAGAATCAACGATATAAAAGATATGAAACAAAGTGAAACAAAAATTTGAGTTTATTATATAAGGGAAATTATCTATTGAAAGTACAAAGTACCCGGGTTAATGATACCTAAAGTGATCTATTATGCTGTAAAAATCACTCATAATTATTTTTATATTTCATTTTTATTAAAAAACCAGATTTTTATTAAAAATTAATTTTTATTAAAGTTTCTCAACAGGTTAATTAAGTGAAAACAGAAAACTGTTCGCAAGTTTTTCAGATATCTAAATTGTAATCGATTTCTAACCAATTAGTAAAATGCAGGATGTTATTAAACTAACTCTTCAACTGTTACAAAACATACAAATTGCCAACGTTTATATAATAATTGTAATATAATTGCAAGAAAAAATAGCTGTCTTCAAGATTGGAAATCTGGGATGTCATGCCGTGGAAAATCCTCTTCCAACTCGTCTCCTGAAGCCCTTGAAATGCTTACAAATTGTAATAGATTTATTACTGCAGCCATCTTTATCCTTATATTGAGCTTTATTAACATGCAAAAAAAAAAATCCCTAAGGATTTACTTCTTTTAGCGTGACTGGATTTATTAATCGCGTATGATTTCTCTCAATACAAACTCCAATGCTTGGCATTCCAAATTCAGCAGAATATATTTGAGACATCCGAAACAGTTGAGACTGTAATAAAGTTCATTGTAATCGAGAGTTCATTCCACGATACAATAGGATTGGATAATATTACAAAATCCTATTTATCGCACAACCCAGTAAATTAAATTTATTTTTCAAGCCTTGTATTAAGTACAGAGACGTTGTACTAACATTACGGGTGAAAAAAAAATTGAGTTCAATTATTAATTCATCTAAAAAATGAAGATCCAATGAATGTTCTATGGAGAAAAAGGATTTGAAGTAATGAGGTAACATGGTCTCTAAATTATTTCAAATGTGAATGTTTCTTGTATATTATCTATTATATACAAATAATCTCTAATAATCTTTCTTACCTTCATCACATATGCAGATTAGAAGTTGCCGGATAAGTTAGTGGGTTCTCGCTTTCTTGAAGGATACAAAATTTATTGTGTTTTCAATTGCAGAGGATGGGTGATATCTCTTGTGGGAGGTATTGATGCATTAACCAGTAATATCTATTTTGAAACGGACCTTAATACTTGTGTCATTGCTGGTAGCGGCTTTTCTCTCAGATACATATAATTACTATATAACAGGCTGGGGTACCTTTTATATGTTGTCTCTGCGCTACTGCGAAGCACACAAGTACGTGGATGTGAAGTTACTATGCAATTAAAGGTTCTAGTAATACAACAATTCCATAGGGTTTTTTTAAACTCCATTTCCATGACAGTACGTACTTCCTACACGGAGAGTTTGACCTTGGTTCTGGTTAATTATTTAATTCGCCCGGCGTTTTTTCTTGTATATATAATTCCCTCTACTTTGGTCAAGCCCTACCGTTTCAAAATTTTAGTTTAGAGGCATTATATTTAAGTATGAGTTTTTAAATACAAGCACATAAGAGCACAAAAAATAATCTTAATTCATAACATAATGCAATGCTATACTTAGGAAGAAAATGTAAACTTTCTGAAAGAGGGATTATGAGCTCGTCGTGTTACCTGTATTACGCATGAGGGCGCTAATGTATTTTAAGTCATTTGGAATTAAATATCAGCTGATATGGCGTGTAAGTTTACAGAGGTATGCCACCCTCATTATCTGGCCATGAATCAACTTTATGTAATCTGACTTCAAAGCCTCTGTAATACATCTTGTTTTTCAGATCCTATTCTGTCTTTATGAGTTTCAAATCTAGATATTAATATAAATGAACAGCCTTTCGAATAGTTAGAAAGCCTCATTTGCCTTCTGAACAGTTATTTTATTAATAAATAAAATGCATAAATATAAAAATCACTTACCACTTTGATGGATCTGAGTGCAGACGATGAAGGCAGTTACAAGAAATGACAAATTTCGGAAGCAGCTCCCCATTTTGTTAGCTAGAGCTGAAATATATCAAGCTCTAATTAAACTATAAATAATTAAGTAAGAATAATTTATATAAAACAACATAATGCAAAATATTTCATTCAAGTCCTATCATTAATCGACATAGATTGTTTCCCACTTATTGAGTGAAAGAAGCGAAAAGTAAGTAGAGAAAATCAATTTCCACCACGAATTTGTGTTCTGTTGTTTATTTACTATAGCATTGGCAAATCTCTACAAGAATCAGATGCATCATTTTTTTTTATCACAGTCACAAATATTTTTAATTTCACAAAAGTCTGCTATGGACAGATACAATGGATTACAACATAAAAAAAGTAAAGGATTTATCCTTGGCTCATGATGGATACTATTTTATAAAACAGTCGAATGATTCAGTTTGATAGTATTGTATGAGAAAAAAATGTTTGATTAAAAAAAGATTTATGTTATTTTTACATTATCAAAATTTATAATGAAAATAAATAACGTCTGTTTCACTCTGAAAAAAAAATGTATTTTATTTTTCCTTTTCCTACCGTTTGAGTTTATTTTGTCTGATATGTGAACACAAAAAGATTTTCCATCTTTGAACTAACATTTCATTTTTCTGATAATTTGTAAAATTACTTATTTTATTAGTTGTTCTTCGCATTAAAAATAATAAAAATAAGTGGTACAAATCATTAACTAGTTTATAAGATCGAAATAGGGAATGAGTATTCAGTTTTTACTAAAGCTTTGGAAGCGAAGATCGTAATGCCAAAAAATAACAATATGATAAAAATTAAGAAATTTAAATAGCTGTGCAAAATATTTTTCATGCCAATATTTAAAGAACATTTTGATTTTGAGAGAAAATTTCTTACAAAAAATCATGCAAAAGAAGATTAAGTTTGAAGTCATGAATGATATATTAACTTTTCGAGTTAAAATATATAGAAAATTATTACTTATTAATAAACATGAAAATTTGCATAAATTGTGATCTGAACAAATATAAAGAGGGCTCTATTTTTTATGAATATGAAATAAAATTTATAGCTTCAGGTGTGTATCGAAATATAAAATAGAGAAAAAGTAAAAAAAGTACTTGAAAAAAATAAAAAACAAAGTTACAACTTGGTTTTGCATTAAATTAAATATATATATAGTTAATTTCAACTTTCTATCAATACATATAAATTCTTTATTGAAATCACAGAAACTCGTATATTTCATCCTTTTGCTTAAAAATGATTAAGATGTTTATTCTTAGGATTTTATCCTCAGTCGAACAATTTTTTAACAGAAATTTTTCAAATATAAATGAAGTGAATATAAAAAGCATAGGAGAAATGATTAAAAATTTCTTAAGAGTAAATTCAATTTCCTATTAAGATTAATTCATATTTTCATGTTGTGAAGTGGTAATGAAGCACTGACATTTGTGTTCCACCCGTGGGCCATAACAAGCACATATTTATGAAGAAAACATGAATTACTAATCACAATTTATACATCTCTACTTTCAAGTCAAGAATATAGAAATTAAATAATTTTATTAGTCCTCTTATTAAATTATTCAAAATTAATTTTAAGTTAATAAGCACCTCTATGTAGTAAAAAAATATATATAATTGAAATCTATATTTATTTAATTTATAATTTATATGAATTATGATATTGCTGTAACGCTTTTTTTACGCATTCAAAAAATATTAATATGGAAAATAGCCATTTTCTAATTCCAGACAACTACCTAGTAACATAAAAAATCAAAAATCAAAATACTTCCTCCATTCTATTTTCGTTCAAAAAATAATAAATCTACTTACTTCCTTAAACGTGGTGCTGAAATAGCTAAGACAGCGCTACAGTCTGTGTTTCATTACAACAATTATTTTTTTTTTATCTAACAATACTTCAAATCCGTGAGAAAATTCACAGCTACACAAGATTTATCAAATCTGATATAAATACAGATATGAAAGGCTCACTTAAAAAGAAATCACATCTGTCTGTTGTAATTTTTTTTCACCGCTTTCATTCCTTTAAAAGTGTTTTGCTGTTAACAGAAGCTTTTTAATTTTAAAATCAAATTATTTATTATCAAATTATTTAAATCTTTCAATCAGAGATAAATAAGTACATTTTAAGATTTCATTATAGAAATATACGATTGATATCATCCGGCTCAAATAGCCTAAGATATGATTGATATTAGCCTAAGCAGGCCAAAATTTGGGGATTTTACCTCTGATTTAAAAAAGTGGTCTGTACTTCCTGCTTAAAACGTCTTCCTGAATAAAACTTAATTTTTTTCTAATTATCATGGATTATTATAGTTAAAATTCCCTCATTCAGAAGTCTCTAGTGCCAATTCCATGTTTCCCAATAAAATATAATTTCACTAACAGATATTACACGTTATATGCGCAGTGAAAAAGAAAATTGTTACAATTTTTATCGATATATGGCTTCTCGCCATCCAAGGGGATTTTTCCAAATTTCTCAAATAAATCTAGGAAAACATATTTCATTCTTATTAAAATAAAAGCTCGCTAATTCAGAGAGATTCAGTTCCGAATCTATAGCTCTAAACAATAGAGAAAAAAAGGAAGCGATTTCATATGATACAATTTGCGTTAACAAACAAATATAAAATCATATTCTCTGCAGTGACAAATAAGTAAAAAATTATTACGCATGCTCAATGAATTCTCCATTACTTTCCATGATACGTTCCATTCTTAAAACTGAGTTTTCTACTGCACAGCATAATGAATACTGTTTAGTTAAGCAGATAAGAAACTTAAAACGCCCTTGAGATCAGAGGTCGTCTGATATCTTGCATCAGACGCAGTCTTTCGCACCAAACCCACAGACAAAAATTGCATATTATGAGATAAAATGTTTCTAATGTCCACACTGATTGAAAATAAAGTCTTATTGCATGATCTTATATGATATGGCTTTTAAACTGAGCGAGTGATGAGATGTGGTAAAACGCATCACACAAAATGGTATTTTGAACTTTGAAACATAAAAAAAAAGGAAGAAAAATCTTGATATGTTCCAATGTCTGCTTTCATAAAATACCATTTCCCGTCTACCTTTTAGCTCATGATTCCTATGTGATCTGGCGGTCTTGCCCAAAGTCTACAATTTTATATGGAATGAGGACTCGGGATTATAATTAGATAGTTTGAAAGAAAGTTTGAGGAGACCATTACCTCTAATTTAATTTTCTGAACAAAGAAAATGATTTAAAATCTTAATACGCTCAACTTTCTTTGTTCAATGATAAAAACTCTTACATTGCGAGCTAAAGATTCTAAACCTTTTCATATTTGGCATTTAATTTTTTTTTATATTGGCTTAATCACGATATTTTTCGAAGAATTTTGTCTCTTCACACGAATTTCAAAACCTTCAATAATTCCTATCAAACTATTAGAAACATCTATTTTTAAGAAGCTTGTTACATTTTTTATGGTAAAAATTAAATGCATTTCTTCTTTATTTTGGTGTTACCTAGCTTTAGCAACATGCAGCATAATTTTAAAAGTTGAACATTTTATCCATTATGAAGCAAATATGCTGTAATTAAAAAGATTACAAAGTAATTATAAATCGCTTTTTATCTTTTATTAAACTTTGAAGTTACTCATAAAAACAGTTACTTTTTTGTTATACATTCTAGTGTGAATTCTGTTTTAATACACATGAATTCTACTTAAAAATATGAATACATTACCTAGCTAATATCATCGATCTTTGTTGTATACGCTTAAATAATTTATCACATTATTAACACAGGCAATTTGTGAATCGATAATGTTGATTTCTCGGTATTGCATGTTTTTCATTCTTTTCAGAGAGATTTTCATACTTCTGAAATGCAGTTGCCCGATATCAAAGCTTAAGGATGGAAAGATACCGAATTAGAAACAGTTCTAACCGAAAATCCATCACTGTTTAGGGCTGGTACATGCTTAATCTGCCACGAAATTTTCTTTAGTAGGAAGCGAGAATTTAGAGAATTGGGTGCCAGATGAAGTGTCGTTTTCGCCTAAGATTGAATCATGGTGGGAGTATAGCATAAATCTGGTCAACACGAATCTTCATTTATCATTAAACTAAAAGCCATTTGCTGTATTTATATTTCCCCTGCCTCCTTCCTTACAACATTAGACTAATTCTCAAAAATAAAATAAAATGTAAGAGCGTCTTTACTATATTAATTTTCTTACCATCCATCCATCATGTCCCTAATTATTTTTTCATACTCGCCAGTTAAATTCTGTAAAATGCAGCACACTTTGATTAGCAACCAAAACTAGAGTTGCTATCTCAATAAAAGTTTCTTTATATTGATTGAATAAAAACTGCATATGTTTAAGCCTAAAGCATGCATGCAATCCAATATCCCAGTAACAGTATCGCTGTGATGAAAAAAGTTACAATCCTTCGCTTCGTTCATGGACTTTAGCTATATTGACGCCCTATTTTGAAGTTGGACCATATAATTTTAAACCGCAGTCAGATAAACAAGCCGACGACATAATTAAACAGTAGAATGAGTTTATTCAAGTTTAGCTTTTTAGAACAAGAGCCACTCGTGACACTAAAATAGTCTTTCGAAATGTAGAACAGACCCGTAATCCTTCTGCATTAAAAAACTTAAGAACCCTAATGAGGAAAAGTAGAGATGATTGAATGACTCAAAAATATTTTAATACTCAAATGCTTTGTAATCCGAGGTCATCGAGAGGAAGATTATTGCTAATTTAGGGTACATGAATTTTACGAATGTTTGCCACTAGATTTTGGAACTCCAACTTTATAATAAAGTTGTGTTACAAAGCAATTTTCACTTAGAAAACGAGTCTTGAAATCTGGAGTCAATAACTATATTTTACATTTAAATAGAATTACGAGAAAACATTTCCTTTTAAAACTCAAAACACTACATTAAAGTTGCCAAGTAAAAAATATCCATTATTCGGATAGTAATTTTTAAAGTGGAGTTGAATTTTTTTTATGAAAAGATTTCTTTATGGCGTACATAAATTTGGAACATCCTACTTTATCGGTATTAGCCTTCTAGTTTAAAAACTTCAGAAAAATTCTACTTGACCCTTTATGAACCGTACCCAAGAATACCATTAAAATCAAACTAGCATGCTCATAGCACTTACTTCGAATAGTACTTAAAATGCAAAGGGAGTAACTGATAGCCAGAAATAGATATCAACTAAAAGTAGGCATTCAAGTTTTCCTCTTTTCCAAGCTTATTCCATACCAACCTTAATTTTGCAAAAATAAAATTGGAAAATAAATCAGGAGATAAAGGATAAATGACAAGTTTGATTTTCTCTATTCCTCCTGTTGTATCCAATTTCCAAACTTTAAAAAGGTATAGTACCGATTTCGTTAAAAGTTTTTTTCCCTATAGTATTTTTGTTAAAAATTTTTTAAACTACTGGTTGTCTAGAATTTTTACCATTGCAATGTTAAATTCCAATTGCCACGAACGTCCTTCAACAGAAGGAATTTCGATACTTAATATGCTAGAAGTAAACATTCATTTAAATATAATGTTGACAATAAATCTTGTACTTAATGGGCAATCTTGGATTATTGTATTCTAAATGTAATAAATACTAGTCTTTAAAATGCTAAAAACATTTCTCTAAAAATAATTTATTGACAAATTTCTCAAAAACATTATACAAGAAAGTTTCATCACACAAATGCAATTTGATTTATGGAGGTTATAATTTAAGAAATTTTACATTTCTCCAAGTCCATTTAAATAAGATTATTGTGCATATAAATATAATTATATTAAAAAATGTAATAAGTTAATTTACTTTGTCTTTCAGATCGAGTTCTCTGGTCCAGAGCTCTAGACTGCACTATTCTTGAAGCATGCGAAATTGATTTGAAAAGCTTTATCTCAGAGCGCTTAAAAAAGCAACTTGAATCACGTTTATCATAGAATTTTGTACGAGACGTGCAATTTTTATGGCATACGTACAGTGAAACATACATACAGAATGAAAATATATAGCTATATCCGATTCTGGGAGCTTTCCCGATGGTATTTGTTTGGAGAATTAAATTTACGAGAGGTTATTCGGGTTGATTTTCTTGCATCTAAGTCTGGAGTAAAATATGGATGGCAGTAATTATTCTATCTTGCAATACTTCCAGACTGTACGGATTTTACAATTTCTCTTATCAAGATGTTTTATTCCTTTCAGAAGAAAGGAAATCTTATTTTAGCATCAAATTTTAAAACTAATCCAAATTTATGTCAAGTTTCACAATTGAATGTCTCATTAAGGATAGACTGACAATTCTCCTTTTAGAAGAGAGGTTACTTCTAAGCCGTTTATTTATGAATCTTCATATACGAAGCCTTGCATTTCTTATTGGAGAACTTCACGAGCATTCGCTGTCATCTGTATCAGAATCCAATAAAATATCAGACTTAAGTTTATGGATTTTTGCTAAAATCTCTTCTTGGAGAAGACGGTGCAATGCTTCTGGGGATGGCGTCTCGGCCAAATCCAGCTTATTCGAGTCTGCATTTAATTTCAAGTCAGCTATTGACGAAAACTCAACCATACAATCAATGCATTCAATATCCTTTTCATTCAGCACATGAGCTAGTTTCTGAATCAGGTTATGATTAACCGTATCTTCATTCAGAAGTTTGGACGAAATATTCAAGTCTTCGTCGCTATTCGAATTGAAATCAGTGTCGTCTTCATCTGTTTCAGGCGTCGGATCGTTGTTTAAATTTTCTCCTATATGGATTTCGACATATTTGAAGGGAATATTATCAGCATTATTTTCCTGCTTTTCATTAAATTGAAGAGCTGTAGAAACACTTTCAGCTTCTGTCTCCAAATCAAAACTCTTGTTTTTAATATTTTTCTGTTGTGTTGAGTCATAACTTATATTGGTATTGAGGCGAGTTCGACTATCGATTCTATCTTCAGGATCAGAAATGTATCCAGCTTCGATAACTTGATTTCTAGAAAATATTCCAGGGTAATTGCACATGGATTCTGAATCTTCCACCTGAGCTTCACTGTTTTGCCGAAGAATACCAAAACAAGCTTTTAAATCTTTTCCGCAGTCTGAACAAGAGTCGAGTAAATCCTTTTGAAACATTGTGTTTAACTTCAAATTAAGATTCGAGGATGAGAAATTTCTTTCAAGCGATTGATAATACTCGCAATTTTTGAATGAAACACGATTTTCATTTGAATCTTCAATTGTGTCTTTTCTGTCATCGGAAGCCTTTTCAATAAAAATTTGTGCATCTTGATCAATTTTCGCTTTTGTTGTTTCGGAATCAAAGATCAGTGTTCCAATCTCTGTGCTAGATGGTTCGGCTTTGAGTTTAGGTATATTTCTCTCAATCTGAGAAAATTCCATTTTCTTTGTAGGAGGTAATGCGTCATTGGCAACGTTAGTTTGAAATTTTGTTCTCATATCCAATAGATCTTCATTCGCTTTTTTTCTGCTAGAACTTTCTCGAATTTCGGAAAAAATTTCGTTTAGTTTAGATTGCTCGCTATTTTCATCTGCGTCTTTTGAATCCTTTTTAACTGGGTCACTGTAGGAATCTAGATACATTTGAGAAATATCCCGAATTTTATTTTCATTTCCAACTTTTCCCAGTCTTTTATACATAAACGACTGTTCATTTTCAAAGCCCTTTGCAGGTGATGAACTTTCAGTATCCTTACTTTTACTGCTATTTCTTTTCATTGCATGAATACCATTCAGTTCGTCCGAAATGTTACTGGCGGAAAGTAAGCGCTTCTCTTCATCTTTCAAGTGATTAGGCGAAGTTATTTTTTGGCACGAAGAATTGGAGACTTGGGAAACCGATTCTAACTTTTCCTTTATTCTGTTTAACGACCGAGATATTTCGAGAGCTTCTGTTGAAAGTAGAGAAAAGTGATCACATTTTCTTTCAGCTTTGCCTTTCAAGCCTTCATTCCAAGAAATCTTTGGCGAAGATCCATTGCAAAGACCCAAACTTGGTACTGGTTGACAAAAAGCATTTATTTCTGAAAGCCTAGTCTGTAGAGAACATTTTGAAGTCTTGGTATTCTCTTGATTAAATACGAAATCTTTTGCAGTTTCATATTTTGTCGAATTATGTGGGTCAAATAAATTGTTTTTATTAATTTGAGGAAATCCAGGCTGTTTCGGCTTTTCATAGTTTTCTTTCATAGATGTTTCGTTATTTTGAATGTCTTCAAGCAGAATAAACTTGGATCCATTCCGATATGAGGTGCCTTCTACAGGAAATTGAAATTTCGGTAATCTAATGAAAATGTATTTCTCCAATTCATTTTCAAGCAGATTTCTAATAATTCTTCCAAGAGCCAGCATCCAAAAATTTAGAAACAAATTTATAATCCAACTAAAATAACCAGAACCGGTTATGATCAGTTTAAATCCATTCAATTCTTTAATGTTTAAATCCAGAAGAAATCCATTTCTGCAGGTTTCTTTTTCAATACTGAAATCAATCGAAACTTTGATGTTGTTTATATATATCGAAGTAAATATTTTTCGTTCAAAGTTGCCACATCTAAAGGTTATTTGACGCCGATAACACAAAGGACCGGCTCCTAAATTCATAGATATGAATAATCTGTTCCCGACCTCTGTTAAAGCACATATGTTGGTTCGATGTAGAGTCCTTAAACCAATCATTGAAGCTTCACCCAGAACTACACCGATTCTTCTCCAAGAAATTGCTGCTCTTCTTTTCACCAAGTATGGGTCATATTTCCCAACACGGTCATGAATTACGTTTTCTATAAGCTGCTTGACGTATAAATCACCTCGTTCAGAGGCCTTTTCACTATAGCTTTGGCCTGAAAGAAAAATTAACATTATACTAATGAGATTGTTATGTGAATGTAAATAACCAAAATTAACTAAAGTTCCGATTGAATTCTTCCCAATACATCATGTTTAAGTTCAGAATGCATATTTGAAAAAAACGCAACGCAGTAAAATGAATGCATTTCTGGAATCTTGCTACGCTTTGAATTTCGCACACTAAAACGATTTTTTTTTTTCGTTTGTCATTTAGAACTTACTATTTTACATTGTAGTGAAATTACGGATATTTCATCATCCAAAACCTCAAACAAGCGTGTTTTACTGTAGAATTAAAGCATTAACATCCCCATTATGGCGAAATCAACGCGTCCTGGGGCATATTGAAACCATGGAGGATTTACATATCTGAAAATATAGTTCTTGGTTTGTCCCATAGTTAATAGCCATGTTAAACCCTTTGCACTCTGATGTCTTATCTCGGGCACCATTCAAGACGGTGCCTCATTTTGGCGTTTTATTTTTCAATTTATATCATTAAAAACGCCTTTAGAATAGTAAAAAGGTTGATTAATGTTTTAAAGAAATTCGATTTTAAACAATTATGTATACTTATTTTTCAGAACAATAAACAAATCTTTGCATTAGATGAATTATGTATCGAATTATTCTATGAAGCCCAAAGGATTAATAATGCAGGATTGATTAACGAAATAAAATGTTTTAAGTAGTATTCGGAGGTTAATATCTTACCATTTCAAGTGGTTATCAACAGATAAGGTCTGAAAAGTTGATTACGAAAAAGATTTTCGAGCTCTACTGAACTGAATCTTCTGTATAGAAAATTAGTGCTCACAATGTTTAGTGGATTCAACCCTGCATTGAATGGCAATTCGTGTTTATATTACCTTTCTGCCTTTTAAAAAATTTAGTAGGAAAAATAAAACTTGCCTCTTACATTGATACGAGGTAGATTTGTGTACAAAAATTTAATAATTTACAATCGATTAACGTGAAATTAAAAAATGAAGCAAGCCTTATATTTAGCAGGTTATCTCCAGAAGATGGAAATTTAATATACATATACCATATTCACTTTTACAGTTTAGTATTGCATGCAACTAACAAGCTTCAATAAACATAGTTGAAACGCTTAAGTAAGTGCTTTTAGAAATGCTTGAATAATAAGTCAAAGTCTTACAAGGATTACGCAGAATTTCTAACTCTCAGTAAAGAGATTGTTAAGAAATAAAGAAATAATATCGCTTTCTAGATCCAAGACAAATAACCATCGCAAACTCATTTTAACCTTTAACAAAGTACGTAGATTTTCGATAAAATTAAATGAATTTAAGAAGCAGTCAATATATTTTAAATTCTATTTCAAACTACATTAACAAGATTCAATTCATTCAATAGTCGCAATTTGTGATAATCATTCATTTATTTTTTCAATGAAAGCCGCTTTTTTTTGGTTTCTAACAATGTTGCTTTAATTTCTTTTCTCGGCCAATTTTTAGCGACATTACTTGTTAAGGATAATTTACTCATTTGATATTATTGAATACATTTTGAATGAAACAAGTTTCGTTTATAATATCATAAACCTTCATTTACAGAAATAATTAAATGCTTACAATATGTTTACATAAGAGAGTTTTACAGTTTCCCTAAAGAAATGAAGCAATCTTCAAAACGACCTTGTAACGTTTTGCTCTTGACTAACATTATAGCGACACTAGGTTAAATACATACTTTAACTCGATATACATTTCTATCATTCAAAGAATATTGGCAAACCTTTTGAGATGGCAACTACTACTTCAGTTGCCAATCAAAATAATTGTAACGCCTTTTTAGAAATTTATACAGCGAATGCGATCAGCAAAGTAGTATAATGCATCTACTTCGTTTCTCTGATGGCAAAGAATTGTTACAATTCAATATTTTAGCAATCGTAGATTTTCAAATTTTATCATTTTAAAGACCAAGATACAATATCAAATGTCAAATTATCTATTCAGGTTGACTGAAAATATTTATGAATTCTAAAAAAGTAATTTTAGTTAGGCTCGAATATGCCATTTAACTCTGAGTATAGAATCGCTAGTTTTTAACACTATATTTACAATTCGCCATCTTTTAAAAACATGTTTAAATAGTTCTTAGTGAAAGTAGTTTTTAGTTATTTCACCATTATGACCTAACCTCTGGCTTAAAAATCAGTAGGGAAAATATCAGAATAAATTAGTTTTAATCGGATTGTATTCTCCTCACCTCCGTAGAAATAAAGCTAAAAAGATTATAGATGTATAGTCAAAGCGCTAGATTAATAAAATTTGATAAAATCTAGATAAACACTTTTTTTTAAAGAAATTAAAAATTTCATACATAGTTTTACTATTGTTCTTGATGAAAAGGGCACTAATAAAGGAATCATTCCTTAAAGGTCAAAGTAAATTTTTTAAAATACCAGAAACAGCATAGAATAGTTATAAATTTTTTTAACTTTCGAAAATGATACTTGCCATTGCGAATAATGTATTGCCATTCTCTGTAAAGTCTATCAATGAAAAAAATTAAGAGGTTTTTGAGAATAAAAAAAACTCGTCTATAAATCATCGTCTTGAAAAAAAAACCTTTAAAATATCTCAACAAATACACTTACAGTTAAGAATCAATAAGGATTTTTACTTCTTTTGTCACGTCTTTAAATGTCTACAGTAGATGCGCAGATACTTTACAAACTTTTTGAATTCAGGTTGTATCTTGATTTATTGATTGGTGTAAATCTCAAAATTATCATCACCAAATTCTATTAAATAATTAAAATCAATCTCGTTGAAAATTTATGCTATTTAATCTTTTTCCAATTTGAAGGTAACTGAAGTCAAAACTTTTTCATAATAGGATTAAATTGAACGAAAAACTTAGATATATATCAATTAAGATCTATAAACTTTCAAAAATTAAAATTTTATTTATTTTGGTTGAACGTCATGATTCAAGGTATATTTAGAAAGCCAAAAATTGATGAGAATGGAAAGCTATCTGAGATGCGTTTGCCTCATCTAATCAGAGATTAAAATTGAGGATTCCGTTCTAAAAAGCCTTCATGTAGTTTTAAAATGGAACCTTAGTATATCGTAATATTCTGTCTAGAGTTCTAAGCCAAAAGTTAATTTAGTTATATTAATATTCCGTTTCGAAGAAACACGTGGATTATTTTACACATAATTTCAAACCACATTGGAAGATGATTTCGGCACATTTGACAACGTCTCGCTTGTCAAACTTTCGCATAACATCAGTGGAAGGATCCTGGCCCCTGATGTTAAATTTAAGTACTAGGAAGGGATACACGACGGATCTTTAAAGAAATTTTGTTATGGACCTTGCACCCTTCGATTTCAAAGCCAAGACCTCACCATTGGGCGACCGTGATCACTCAAAAGTTAATAAAAGATCAAAAAGTAAAATTGACGGCACACAAAATTCCTATTAAACACAGAAATACCCTCAAAACAAAAAAAAATATTCACAAGACTAATAACAGAAAATTTTCTATTAAGAAGTGTTGCAGACGTAATTAACAATTAGCAAATGAAGAACATTGTGAAATTAAATTTCCAGCCATACTGATCCAAACCTTTGTGAAAGTATGGAACAGCAGTAGCAACAATCAAGGGGAGGAGTCTGTCCAAAACGTTTTGGCATATATACTCTAATAAAAGTGTTTTCCTTTTCCCCCATGTAAAATGAGTACGGTCTTGAATGTATGAAAATGGCGAACAATAATTATGAAACATTTTCTTTGATGTAGACATTTTTACTATATTTATCATGCGATCTTTGGCGTGTTTATTCCCCCTTTTCCTTTTTGGTTGATTACTCCCTGATCTGCGGTTAATACACAAGTACCCGATAACTGAATTTTATTTTTGATACTTTTTTCAGATCAATTAAAACAAAAATTTGGTATAAAAATTCAATTGTAATCACTAAATCACATACCAAATTTTATTTATTTATGGGAAGGTATTTATCAACAGAAGGTCAACCTCTTGCCGAATTTTACCCCAAATTTGATACGCATTTAGATCTTAGATGTTATACTTGAATATCAATTTTTGTGAATCTAGCTCTTTACGTTTTGTAGCTACTATGTAATTTGTACTCGGACTACATTACAGAGAAACTTCCACTGAATGGATTTCGTCTAAAAATTCGCAGACAGAAAGACAAACGTAATTCTAAAAATGTATTTTTTTCGTCCACAGGGAAGTTTGAAAAGTAGAGATTCGTCAAAATTTAAGGTTCAAATTTTTGACGATTACAATATAAGCTTCGTAATACTAGAAATTAAAGAATATTTAAAGGATTCGAAATAGACGGATTGTAATATCTTGTTGCATGGATGCATAAATAAAAAAAATTATTAATACAACTATATTTTTTCTAACAAATTTATTTTGATTAATTTCAAGATCAATGATTTACAATTCTATATAATTGTATTCAAACTAAATGCTATTATTCCCAGATTATCTAAGCTAAAATCTTGTTTAGCATGTGCACCTATCTCATTACTGTTTTCATCGACCCACAGTCAAATTATTGAAAATATCACTCATTTTGCGCCTTGTGAAACTTCAGTAACAGGAAAATTTGAAACAATTTGAGTCGCATACTTAATATTTCTAATTCCATAAAAGAATTCCGCGTTGTCTGTATAATCGATATTCAAGCCAAGAAACTTTAGATCGTGAGATAAAGAATGCCTTCTGGCAACTGCGTCATATGCATTTTGATAAGAAATATTGAATGCTTCTAGTAAAAATTTAAGATGAGGAATAACTTATTTCACACGTTATATTATTAATATTATATATCATCTAAAGTGCGATGACGCGTTGTTTTGCAGTGAATTGTGGCGTCAAGTCTTTTTTTCCTTTTGTAAGATTCTCAAAGATTTCAAAATTGATATGCATCACTTGAGATAGAATTGATTAACTTGCGATTGTACTAACCATTTTTAAAAGGTTTGGCAAGTGGATGTAACTGGATTAAACATGTTTAAAAATAGCGTTTGAACTTGAGATCTACTTTCTAGTATTCTTTAAAATCATATCAGCCGCAAATAATGATCGTTTTTATGTTCAGAATATCCCAATTATAATAAAAATTATTTACGCAAATGATAGGCATAAATGTCTTCAGTAAATTTGACATCTTAAATACTTAAATTTTTTTTTAATATTGTAAAAACCGTGTATCAAAGTGTGAGAATTTCGTTAATTTTTGAATAGTAAGATTCTTAATTTATTATTCTCTGACATAAAAGTTCTAAAATTTTCAGTTTTCTACACAAGATACTTTTTTCATCAAAACTTTTTGTTAGTAATTAAACTAAAACGCATATAAAATATCTTATTAATTAAATTTTCTGCTGGAACCATTAGTTTTTTTTCTTATATAATAAGTCAAGGACTTTTATCCAATAAAATTTCATTTAACCTTCCAAACCTTTTATGTTCTGGGTCCATATCTTAATACCTTCAATGCCATGCCTTAAGCCCGATATTCGAACAACCTATCGAATTACTTGGTCCCCGTCTTTTCTATGACTTAATTCTAGTAGAGAAGTGATTATCTAAATAGATGCTTCAGTACAATTAGAAAGTAGATGTAAGCCATGTGCGATGTCCATGGTAGTAAATGTGTTGATACAAATCTACAAATTTGGTCACAATTTCATTCATCAAAGTTCTTGAGTTGTTGAGTTATCTTGTTCAACTGATGGATACTCTTTTGACTAATTTGGTTCAAAATTTAATACATACAGTAATTAATACATATTACAGAGAAATGCCCCTAATTCCATTTATCAAGTTCTTTTCCTTTTAAAGTTATCGACGCTGACAGATTTTCCTTAAACAGCGAACTTGGATCGAAATCTGTATATCGGATTTTCGGATCATATATTACAGTTCAGTCACCACGCTCAAAGATTTTTTTTGAACTATTATGTTTTCAGACAGACATGAAAACAAATATGTGTTTTCAGATTCAGAGAAATCTTAAACGGGAAAATTCTTTAAAATCCTGAGCTCGAATATTTTAACAATTGCAGTATTTTCTTTTTGAGTTCACAAAAAAGTAAAGAGCCCGAACAATTTTGGGCTGTGGCACTCTTTTCAAATGGTTAACTATATATTTGATAAATTTTTAAATTTCGAATCTAACGCTAAATTTTTTGGGGGGTGGGATCGGGTTGGTGGTTATATAAACTTGATACCAAAGCAAAATTAGCAAATTGAGTGGTGCATCATATATTAAGTTGTGATTCAATGATTTATCTTCCGAACTTGTAACAAAAAAATTTTCCATCAATATAATAAAATTTAAAATTAAATACTTACAATTATCTTTTTCCAGTTATTTTAAATGATTTCATAAAAACTAAGTGTAGTGAATATTCTGAAATTTTCTGTGAAATCAAGTCCTTCAGAGTACTATAAAGTTAACAAAAAAACTTATTCGTCTGTTTTATTTGAAAACAAAATTTTAAATAACGATAACTTAACTAAATATTTCTTTTTACTGATAAAGAAAATTAAAAATTAAATGCATCTATTATAGAACTTAGTAAAATCGATTTATTCGATGAAGAAAGTTTTGCTTCTGTAACAGATTGTATACCACTTGTTAATATCATTAATTCTACAATTCGTTTGCTAATCTTCCAAGAAAATATCTGGATCTCAACCAGGACTTGCAGAGTCAAATTTTTCTTTAAGCAGAACAGGAAAAATAAAAGAAGCAAATTCCTGATTTATGTAGCGCTTTACTTGATGTTCTATCTGCCTTTTTATGAAACTTTTGCAACATATTGCTGTAGCTTCGACGAGGCCCTTTACAAGTCGATTAAAAGGCCACAACCCTTTAACGTTCATTTGCAATCCTTCAAAAGATATAATGCGAAATTTATGAAGAGCTCCAAGCCCGCCATTTCCAGCATCTACGCTAAATTCAACAATAAAATTAACGTAAGACAAATGGCTTGAAATTGCTATCATAGGATAAAAGCTAACCACCTTTATGCGCCCTTTGTAAACCAACTCCAAAGAATTTACTTGAAGGTTAGCGTAAAGAACTAATCGACCATGTTTTTCCTTTGAATAACAAGAATTGGCAATACGAATAGTTTCCAGTCCTTTGAGGATTCCCTCGGGTTTATCCAGAACTTCTTTTATATTTTCAGTGAGTGATATTTTATGTTTTGAATAGAAGCCATTCATAACATCTGTCAAAATGTAAGGGCTACACAAATTGGAAGTGATTATAATATTCAATAATTCTTGAGCATATTTGAGACCCTCGTTCTTGGCTTCTTCTGTTCTTTCAAACTCTGAAAATGAAAATGAAAATCAGTAATAATATTCTGATCAGAAGGAGCAGTGAAATTTTAAAAAGCAAAACCTTTAATAATTTTACAAGCAAACAGTTCAAGAAAGAAATTGAATTGAGTAGCAAATAAACATCTCCTTTGATGAAATCCCATAACAGCAGAAAAATGGTGTAATTCCTGTAAAACTTTTAGTATATTGTGGCATTGTGCATGATTAGTTGGTAAAGCTCAAAATGTGCCAAAAACAAAACATTAGCAATGGACAAGTGGAGATTGAAGTACTTCAGAGGAAAGAAAAGGCATTTATCCTGAAAGCATTGCAGACCTAATACTAACACTATTTCCAATGAACCATCGACATGCAAGGTTCAAGGCTATCACTAATCCTTTCTAAGCAGATTTGGGAAGCTGTGACTGGTTAATATTCCACCAGTGCTTTAATTCATTGCAGGACATTATTCATTCATGTATTGATCAATCCAGTCTTGAAACAGAGAAAATTTTTTTGATGTATTGCACATCGATTGTGGATGACCATAAATACATATTGAGATCAGAATCCCGCTTCTATTTGTATTTCAAAGATGCACATTCCCTAACCACCTGGAGATCTGAACTGGTGTACCATCCGAACTATGTCGAGATTGGCAAAAATTACTCAAACGGCAGAATGATATTCCGTAGATGTATTTCAGCAATGGAATTTTTCATATTGCATATAACTTCCGATATAATATTCAATGCATAAATAGTAATATAGAACCTCTAACAAACTATAGAAGATAAAAAAAAAATAACTGTATTCAAATGTATTAATCGACACGTATTAGTTCAACTTCACTTTCGACAAATCTGCCTAATATTTCCAAGATAAAAACTCAAAACATTCCATCTCGAATGCATCCCACTTATGGTCAAGCAGCAACGCACAAATATCTCCTTCAAGAAAAGGCTAAAAAATATCTAGTTTCAATAAACATGTAATAGGTGAAACCATTGACTTACACTTATTTACAAAACATTAAATCCCCCATGGATTTTTTAAAAAATTGCCGAAAATACTTGAAATATGTAAGAAATTTAAACCTACTAATACACAGAGAGAAAACTGTTTACTACCAGAATCGTTAAGTTATTCATTTTCACTTTGATTTGAGCAATCAGTGTAACTCGATATCAGTTATTAACTTAAATAGTCCTTTTTAACAATTGCAATCACGTTGTTAAGAACAGAATTATCATGAGTGGAAATAATCCCCTATGGCGTCAAGGAATAACATCGAAGTTTAAGCCGCCCTGTTTATTACTATACCGATTTTCTATATGAAGAGGGCCATAATATCGAACTTTTCTACCAAAATAATAAATGAAAATAGTATCATTCTAGTAATATTATGGATTGCTTCAAAATACTTGAAGTTATGCTTTTCATAATTTCACTTATTTCAGTGTAATCAAGAATAACAAGGATGTTTTGAAATACATTGATAAAATTGACTATTTTTATTTGTGCTTGTTAAGAAATCCAAATGCCTTGACAATGAAGTAAGTTATACCATATAACATTTGGACACAATTACTGCTTTTGCCGAAGTCAAAGATTTAAAATATCAAGTCACAAACTCAGAGAAAAAAAGTAAATCATTTCCAACTTACCAAAAAGTTTCCAGCAAGATACTGAGATACAACTGCCAATTGTTTTTTGAGGATTGCGTTTTAAATAGCAAAACATTTTGAACAGTAAACTAGATCTACAGAAAAAAAAAGGTAAAGCTATTGAAAGATGCCTCATAAAGCGATTTTAGACTAAACGAAAACAACTATCACATTCTGCAGAATCGGAAATAAAATAAGCATCTTCCTCATTGAATGGAGGGCACTTTCTGTCTATTCCACACTATGAAATACGCAAGTTTCTTTATTTCACTTTGTGCAGTAACTTTTGTTTTGTTTCGTTATTAATAAACTCGAGCAAAACTTCTCACTATGGCAACAGTTTAGTTCAAATAATTTTCCAAATATGAAATTACCATAGATATATTTTATTACCCAGCAAAAAATTTTATGATCTTCTATTAACAAACTATTGTGCAATAAAGAATCGTGTGAAATGAATTGTCTCAGTGAAATATTGAAATATATTTATTAATGTGCCGCTTCTGAAAAATATGAAATATCCCAGTCAAGAGAATTATTGGCGACTATCAGCTAATTAAAAACCGAAAGAAAATCTTGGAAGAGAAAATTTTCAGTATTGAACGGTGTATAAAGTTATATAGATTTTAATGCGCAGAAACCAAAAAAGGTAATACTTCGCTACATATAATTTAGGTTTATTAGAAAATAACATCTTAATAAGATTGGCTGAATTTTTTTACAAAGATTTTCTTATTAGTACTGTTAGTAAAGTTTTCTGACTGGAGTCTCCATATTTACTTATTATAAAGATAAATCTTCAAGCTTATTATAATGTAACTAAAACTTACGGTTGTTTGGAAATCAAAATAGAGATGGAATCATTTTTAACTGGAATATTCCATTAATAAACTGACGCGTTAATTTAAATTATTTTATAAAATTGATCTTAATGAAATAATGTATATGTTCTCAGACTCCACTCGCATGTTTTTTTCGGTTAAATAAAGATTTATTTCTTCATCTTTTGTACTGGAAGTCAAAAGTTTCATACGCTTTTATTCATAATTATTTAATCACTTTTGTTTGTATCAACCTTCTTTATGACAAAAATGAACATGTAATCATTTAATAATTCTCAAAGGTGAAAAAATCGGGGCTTTATTATGATGAAACTTTTTCTGAAACTATAATAAAGTGTGCACATTGAAAATGATTATGTAAAAATGGCGACAGCAAAAATAACAATGCAATTTTGGGTCGAGATAGTCTAGTTGGTTGGGCTTTAGACTTGCATTCCTCAGATTGTGGGTTCGGACCCCGCTGGCCGAAGAATCTTCTCGTGTGTGGTGACTGGAGCGCGTATAAATTTGTTATGATCACAAAACACTCCATGTCAAGAGAAATACCGCTGAGGATACTGGTTCAGAAGTGATCGTCTTCTGATTTAGGTTTAAATTTCGATATGTGGATGAGTGAACGAAGTACGCCTCGTAAAAAGGATTGTGCCGCATGAGTACTAAGTCTTGGCCCTAGATGATGGCACTGAAAATAAACAAGAGACTCACAATGGGGATTAAGTCGCAATGGCTCTTTAGTCAGCGGGCTTCTCTATGACAAGTACCATTAGAAATAACAATGTCATGAAATCATTAAATGCAATCTGATATAAGATTTTTAAAGTTATGAATATTTTATTCTTTTGGTACTAATCAAAATTAAGACATTTTATTTTCATATGAATAGATATAAACAAAATGTTTAGTTATATTAACGTCCCGCTTAAAGCAACACGAGGGCTATTTTGGGATGGACCTCATAATTTTGAACCACGGTCAGATGACGAGCACGACATCAGAACTGGCACACCCCTCTCCACACCACACCAACGGGAAGACGTTTGGCCTGACAGATTTAACGTGCAGCAGACCCCCTCACACAACGGTTCTTCGGTGGAATCGAGTCTCGAACCTGAGGCCCTCCGGTTCCGAAGCCGAGACTTTACCACCGGGCCACCGCGGCCCCAATAAATAAAATGTTAAAATATCACTTGCCTGGTTCAAGTATGCAATGAATTTGTCGATAGTGCTTAAATTGACCACATCAGTGAATAAAAAGCATATGTTTCCATTATGTACCTTCAATCTCATTTTTCTCATTTTCCTACTGTTCAGTAAATTGAACGAGATCGTTTAGAATATTATCAAAGTAAAAATTGTTTATTTCGACAAAATTAACGTTAGATTTAGGAAGTGAATCGATATGACCCAGTCAAGATTTTATTATTATTATACATTGGGTTGTTCAGAAATTTATCGTCGGTCTCAAATGGTGTATGCCTAACACTATAGGGGTATTAAATCATTAATGTGCCTTTAAATATTTTCAGAAAGGTAGTACTCTTGTCAATAGATTACCATCATTTTACCATCAAAATTAGTTTAATAGTGTTTGTTTGATATAAATTTGAGCCCGAAGAATGAAAAATTGTCATTTTTCCTTTGTCAATTGTCATTTAATGCCTTTTTGCGACTTCAAATGCAAAAATGTTCTCAAATCCTAGTAACAATACACTGCTGTAAATGTAAAATGCACAAATGATTTATGAAATTCAGATAAGGCGAATTTCACAGATTGGTGATGTTCTCGGCAGTCATTTGTGGTTTATAACTACTAAATAATTTGTCACAAATAATAAATATACTGACATTCAATAAATGACATACTCTTGAAATGTCAAATTCAGTCACCTGTATGAACCTTTGTAGCGGCAATATTTAAATGCACTCCGAATTAAGAATCTTTTTTAAATAAACCGTATTTCAAAGTAGAATTTGTAGTTTAAATACAAGGAGAAAGATTAAATGATAAAATGGTTGAAACAAAATGGATTGTATATTATGATTCTGAGTGAAAATGAACGCGTAATCAATCATTCCTATGAGCCGTTGTTTACTAACCCAGAGATCAATATCTATTCTTGGATGCTTATGCTCTGTAGCTGATTTAGTGCCTATCCTGATGAACTACAGAACTCATCAGCTTAGCATTAAACCGCATGTGTATTTGGTCATTCGGTGGAAGTTACAAAAGATTGATTGAGGTGTTGCACTGACATCACCTTTCTTATAATCCCGACTTAGCGGTTTTGAAGTATCATTTGTCCCACTTTTTTCAAAATTTGCTCAAGAGATAATTTTCAGCTCTATGGAAACAGCAGCTCCATTAGTTTTTAGTAATAAAAAAGAGCCGTTCTTTGAGAATGGCATAAAGCAATTTCTTAACAGATAACAAATCAAATAAAGCATTGAATAATTATTTTGTATAATATCAAGTGACAGTTCATGTTTTTACTAAGATTTTTTTAACCATTAGGGCCCAATTTAAGATTTGTTATAATGATGATCCTTAATTAGATAACGAAATGTATTCAAATACAAATCTATCTATCATGCCACTATTTAATTTTGTGTTTACGAATGTGGTATTACTATTTTTATTCTTATGAATCAATTGATTACATGATTTTGATTGTCAGTTGTTTCAAATTTCTGTCGTGGATAATTTTTTCTAAATAAAGCAAACCGTAAAAAACAACTAATACATAAACTGTCGTGTTCAATATTGCCATTTAATTTAATTAGTCTCATATAAAATTTACCTCCTCCATGATGTAATTGAAGAGAATGCTGTTGTAAGTTGCAAGGAGATTTGCACCAAATGAGAAAACTGTCTGTTGAAAATGTTCTTCAAGTTCAGAGTTTAAATATTAAAAAAGTATTTTCAATAGTCTTTCATGATAAATAATTCATTTGAATTATATTAAAATTGTCCTTTTCATAAAACTTTTTTTCGGTATGTAAACAAAATTGACTTATTCCTCCAAAAATAGATTATCAAGAAACGTAAATTTAGTACTCAGAGAAAATATTGTGCATTATTGTGATCGCCATTTTTCATCGTCTGATTGAACTTGATGGATTTTGTAATCATTATTGCCAATTTTCCAGTTAAAGAGTTAAGGTTGGCTCCTATGTAATGTAAAGAAATCAGAAAACATTTCGACGATATTATTTAACAGAGAAAAAAAACATCGCAACAGTCATAAGGAAACTTTTCTTTCTTATGTTAGTTATTTTAATAGAGTAACAACTTTTTTTTTTTTTTTTTACTGAATAGCAAAATAAAATTATCACTTTTCATAGAAAAAGAGTTGAAGTTTAAAATATAAAATAATTCTATAATCGCTTGATTAAAAAATAATTTCCTCATGTCTTATTCAATTTCTATGAATTTTTTTAATGTTCACCAATTTGAATAAGTGGGTTCTAAACGACACATTTTCTTTCTCATTCTTTGTTCAAAAAATTAATTATGATTAACATGCTGCTGGTTTCTTTAATAACTTTCTTCAAAAATTTTAAAACTTGTGAATATGATTAAAATGCGTCTCTAAACTGCAACTCTTTTTAGATTTTCAATTCTTCAAATTCAATATGAAATTTTTCCCCTTACTCGAACAGAATTTGCTCCTTTAAAATTTTGGTGCAAATTTTAGTTTTACTCCGTTTTCATTTTTTTAAATTTCACTTTTGATTATGTTTTTTAATATGTGTAATTAGACCGCCAGAGAATGTATCTATCACTGAATACATGCAATTAAATTATTAAAATTTGCCGCCATAAAATTTGACCCTGTAGATCAAAATATTTCAATAAAAATACTTGGCTTGTTGCTAATCCATGCCTTTTTTTATTTCCCATTGAGTCATTTTTTGATAATGTTCTTTTTATCTATCTTTTAAAAAATCGTTAAACTATAGAATTTATAGAATTCTGCTGAAACGTATTGTACAGTCTCTTACATTTTTTATAAGACGTTATGGTTCTCTAATAAAAACATAAATAGTATAATATAAATATTCATTCTGTCTATTTTAGTTTAGTTATATTTATTTCCAATTATGAGGAAAGACGAAGGCTATTTATTCTGCCAAGCACTTTTACCGAATCACTTCTAAAATGCTGTCACCTCTTTCCCGGCTGTAACACCATTTGACGTCACCTAATATCGGGCTTTAGTGCGCATTTACTTTGTTTTTATTTGAGTAAGAAATAATTGATTAAAAGGGTAATATTAGCTTTCTATCCACTCATAGAGCTTTATAAAAATGATGTAGGAAGATGTTTTGTGTCGATTCTAATCAGCAGCATAAAAATTGACTTTCCTAAAAATTAGTCATTAATCTTGTGAGCGCACTTTGCTGTATGGAATATATAGTTACAGGTTCACTCTGATTTTTATTTTGTCTTTTGTTTCTCCTTTATAGTCTCAAAGCTGGCTTGGACCTTTTACTTTTGTATTTTATATCAATTGTTTCAGGTTTGTAAGGATGGAATTTTTTAATCGATTTTTCTGTTACTTCATAATAAGAGTTTATACACTTAATTTATGTTTTCAATTAAAATCTTAAAATGCATTTAAAGAACTTATTTATTAATTAATTGATTTGTTTATTATAATTTTGATTCCCTGCAAGTGTTGCCACCTAGTAATGAATTTGAAGAAAATCCAAAACCAGATGGATAAACAAGAATCATAATGCCAAAAACAAGATATATTATTTGTGAATTAAAAACTAAGAAGTAGAAAATTATTAAAATAAAAGTAAAACTTTAAAAAACAAACATACTTTTAAGTGCATTAATAAACGATTAGTTTTGAAAATTTTTATTGAATTTATAATACAGTAAAAGATCCTTATTCGCGCTTCCTTCATTTGCGTTTTCACTATTCGAGGATTAAAAAAATGCAACCCAATTCCTATATTCGCGGCTAAACATTTCTTTATTCGCGGATCTAATAAGTACATACATAATAATAAAAGGATTCCAATAGGTATCCAACCCAATATCCTTTGTAAATGCCATCAAATGGACTAATAAAAAAAGTAAAATAGATCTTATTACAACTTTGCCTAAAGTATGTTATTAAATGATATCGCCGAGGACTTTGACATAAGCCGCCTTCGCCGATTGGTGTTTTTGAGAATGTAAACTCACAGAATGAAAGCAACCTTATTACTCAATGAATAAAGTATTTTTGTAGAATTAACGACTAAGAAATAAGGTAGAACTAACGATTAAGAAATGAAAATTTACTCCCCTCATTCCGAAGATTAATTTGAATCTGACCCAAAGAAGGCAGATCTCAAAGACTGTTTTAACCATTTTAATGTAACAATTAAAGACTAGAGAAAATTATACGAATACAGAATGGGCGACTCAATTGAATACAATAATCCACCAGAAACATGAATTAGAAAAATGATTAGACAGGAAATAATAATAATGAAAAACTAAAGTCATTTTTTGCTACTTCTTCATTGGCGCCACTCCCGTCTAGCCGGATGAGTCAACAATATTTTTTAAATGTTGCTGTACCGTTCTATGGTAAAAGCCGCTTTGCGTGTCTTGTTGTTTCGTCTTTCACATTTGTTACAAAAATTGTGACCGAATCTACCATCTCTACCGCTTTTTTTCTAATTTATAATGTCAACTAAAAAAAAAAGTGAGATGCGAGTTTCGACACGAAAAAAAATCTGTTACCGCTTAAAGTGAAAATAGAAATGCTTGATCATTTACGCCTTGTAGAGTCATTTGCATCCATATCACGGTTATTCAATGTCAACGAATCAACTTACGATTGATAAAAAAATCCAAAGATAAAATAAGGTCGTCTGTAGCTTCAACTTCACTGTCGGTGAAAATTTTTCGTGATCCAGCTACCAAAAAAGGGTGCCCCTGAGGGGTCCAATGGTCGGGGAAAAGGCAAAGCGTCTTTACGCTCATTTTAAAGAACCTGATGGTAGTTGTAGTGATGAATGTACAGATGGAGGATTTCAAGCATCGGAAGGTTGGTTCAATAAATTTAAGGTGAAAAAATCATTGCATAACATTAAAATCGTAGGAGAAGCAGCATCTGCAGATACTGCTGCAGCAGAACGATATGCAGAAGAATTTTCAAACCTAGTAGCTGATGGAGGATACAAACCTGAGCAAGTATTTAATGCAGACGAAACTGCACTGTTTTGGAAGAGAATGCCAAACAAAATATTAATTTCTAAAAGCGAGAAGTCTGCTCCTGGATTTAAAGCAGCAATGGATAGAATTACGTTGCTGCTATGTTCTATTGTATCTGGAGATTATGTCATTAACCCACTGATACTTTACGGATCGTTTAATCCTCGTGCTTTAAAAAAATCAAAATAAGGACAACCTACCAGTGTTTTGGCGTGTTAATAAGAAAGCATGGGTAACAAGCACTATTTTTTGTGACTGATTCCGGAATTGTTTTGTTTCTGAAGTTGAAACTTATTTTTAAAAACAGAATTTAGTCTTTAAAGCACTTCTAGTTTTGGACAATGCACCAGGTCATCCTTGCAAACTTGAAACTATGCATCAAATATAAAAGTGACATTTTTACCTCCCAACAAGACGGCTTTGCTTCAGCCTATGGACCAAGAAATAATCCAGGCCTTCAAGCTCTATTACATTAGACGAACCTTCAAAATGATATCGGATAATACGGAATGTAATCCTGATATGAATGTTATGGAAAGCTGGAAGAAATTTGAAGTAGCAAAATGCATCGTAAACATAAAAGAATCATTGGAAGAACTGGAAATACACACATTGAGGTAATGCTGGAAAAAACTGTGGCCTGATCTGACTGCGGAAAATGACGAAGAATCTGTGCAAGTTCAAACTTTGACTGCAAACATAGCCGAAATCGCGAATGGAATAAGACGAGATGGGTTCGAACAGATAGAATCAAGTGACATTCAGGAATTGCTTGAATTCGCAAGTTGAAGATTTGACTGAAACCAACTTGGAGGAAATGTTAAATTCATAGCCCATTGAAGAAGAGGCTTCAACAAGTACTGGAAACGTGATATTTCATTTGAAAAATCTTAGTGAAGGTTTAAGAATGGCAAATGAGCTTTACGATTTCTTTATGAACATTAATTCGTCTATGGAATGAAATCATATTTTTAAGAGGCAAATTGCTAATGTGACTGCTGCGTATCAGTCTGAATTGAAGGAGCTTTTAACAAGCAACAACAAAATTACAAAATTCTTCAAACCATTTCCTAAGCCTTAAGATAATTAATCAAAATGTTTAAAAACTTCAATTAAATTGATTTTTTTATATATTTGTTTTATTTTATTTTGTCACCTAGGAACGTATCCCTTATAATCCCATATAAATTACCATTCCGTATTCACGGTTTCAGTATTCGCGGCATATTTATGGAACATATACCCCTCAAATAAAAAACTTTTACTGTATTAAATTTTCTCTTCATATTTTCCCAGTGGCTTGAAAGTAAAAAAAAAATTACATGCTGTCTTCTTCAAAATATAGAAATTCCTTTATAACATACTTGTTTTACTTTCTGTAATGTACGCAATTAATAAGCATATAAATCTAGTTCTGCGAATCTAAATCTAACTTTAATTGAATAGTTACTCATAAATAAAATTAGCATTATTTTTTTTATATTTTCAAGGAGTCTATACCTTGTATGAGATAGAGTGATTTATTCAAGCAAAGTTTCATTTATATAAATTGCATGGTTTTAAATTTTATTTTTCAAAGTAAATAACGTGAATTCTAGAAAAGAAAAAAAACAACCAATTGCAACAACTTGAATCTATTGTAATTTGAATCCATTTAATGATTCTTCCTTTAAAAGTTTCTATTGGAAGGAACTGAGAGGAAACGATCTTTAGGTAATTTAGAATGGCTTGTATTTAGTGATTTATTTGACTTCAGTGTCACTTCATCAAACACTTAAAATTTTCAAATTTGATCCGAGCTCAAAGTTATTTTTTTTATAGAATGATACCTAACTTGCTCCTAACTTCAGATCGTGAATTTGAAATAAAACTTCAAATATTTGTAGGAATCATCAAACACTTGTAAGCTTTAAAATCTTCCAATTTGATGATTCCTACAGATGTTTAACTTCAAATCGCGAATGTTGAAATTAAGTACAAATTACTGAAGACGAAACTGAATCATGATCAGATGTTAAAACTGACTCATGGATTTGCAACATTTTGTTTCCCATTCCTACTCTACCAAATATGAAATAATAAAGTAGAAATTGGAACTTTTCCAAACAATGAATAGAAATCAGAAAAAACGCTACCATTTCGGTGTCTGACTTCCTTAATTTTTGCATTATTCAAAACTATGAAAACACAAATATAATCTAAACTTTATTTATAACTTCTAATATTATGAAACGAAAATAAATACTTATTTTCTTCTCTATTTAAATATAAATTATTTCAAGCTCTCAAAATCTAAATAAAATATCAATCCAAACATTATTTTGGTAAATTCAGATTACTTGTTTCTCTTTATCTTTACAAATGATTACATGCTAATAATTATTCAAACTCTTCTATAGTTTGTAGTGGACTAAACTTATTAGGAGATTGGGAATGTGGCGGAATTTTCAATTTATATTTATAATAAACGACTTTTTTATTAGGAAAGGTAAAGTTAGAAATTTTTGACTTTATATGATCTTCAAGAAGTGTTTCTAGCTTTTTTTCAATATGATTCCGAAAAATTCTTATTAATCCTCTATTGAGGAAATTAATCGGTTTATTAAAAGGTCGAAGACCAGAGAAATTAACACTTATGTCTTGTATATTTTCAACAAAAATCTTATGAAGAATGCCATCATGACCAGTTGAAGAGTTCACACTAATATACAAACAAACGGTGACATTTATAATATTAACATCTAAAGAAAAATGAGGACGAAGTAATGATAAGAATCGAAAGCAACCTTGGTATTTCACATTCAAAAGACCTGTTGTTAATGCTGCATTAATGTGCATTCTGCCATTTGCCTCAAAGAAACTACAAGGTCCCAGACGATCCAATGTTCGCAAGCCTTTAAGATGTCCATCAGAAAGTATAATGTCCAAGCTTATATTTCCATATCGAGTACTCCTCTCAAAATTAAATTGAATATTATCTAACAGATAACTGTCGTTACAAAATTCATAATTCGCGATAGTTTCGATGACTTTATCCATAAATAAGTTTCCTTTTTCTATTGTTTTTCTTTCTTTATCCTCATCTGAAAATAGAAAGTATCGATCAGAAGACTGGCATAAACATTTTTAACTGTGATATTAAATATTCTAAAATTAATAAATAATATGCAAAAATAGTTAAAATGTCCTAAGCATTTACCACCATTCACTTGTTGCAGAAACTAATGCAATGAAACATTTTATATTCTAAAATAATAAGAAAATATTATTCGCTTGTAAAAATATATATATTCAGAAGAGGTGTAGAAAGACTAAAATATTCCTGACAAAAAAGTAATTTGTATAAATTATTAGCACTATAGTACATCCGTGTACAAAATATTTTTTGGATCAAAATACTTGACTAAATGGTAAAGGATGGTAGAGATAAAAAGAAATAGTTTTGCAGTAGTATATGTTACAAAAATACAGTGTTTGAGCACTCGAGGAAAAAAAAGACATGGAAGATTAAATAAAAGGCAATTCAAATGAAATGCTAATTACTTCTTATTAAATCTTGTTTTCACATAGATGGCTAAAAAATGAAGCTTCAGATTGTAGGCGCATAAATCACATTGCCAAAAATTTCAGACTTGCCCCGAACCATTTTTGCTGTTATCTGGTAGGATATATTTCATTACACAGCCTTCGAGTAGTTCTTCATTTCTCCTGTTACAACTATCCAATCATTTAAAAAAGTTCAATAATGATTCAAGTAGTTTTATTCTACAAAAATGGATAAAAAGGTTAAAAAATTAGTTGCTTTTTATCCTATTACTTGTAGCAGATTTGGCTAAAATAGACACCAGAAAAGCACTTCTGTGGTTACCACTGAACAACTACTCGGGCCTACTCTGAGACAGGCACAAAATATCTGAATAAGTGCAACGCCTCGACAGCACTGACACCTTGACAACGCCTCGAAAGAAATTGAGTGTCTTAAGGGAGATACCTCTCATAATACAAACACTCCCGTAAGAGATACACGCTGTCATAGATAGGAGGATGTGCCTTTTATCATCATATTGCTTCTGTGCCCACCAAGAAGGTGAGGACCAACCAACATAAGGAAGCTTCTTATCCCAATATGTGAAGACCTCCCACGTGGAGGATTTTTTTAGCAAGTACGAGAGGCACACTTTTGTGGTAATAACAGTACAAAGACTATGCCATAGTGTAAAAGCCATAAAATGGAAAGATAATTAATAATCTAGCATAACTGAAACAGCCACGATCAACTCCTTTCCCTAAAAAAGATTTGGTATTTTGTTGGTTTAGTGAAATTAAATTTTTATTATCAGTGCTGTGATAGGGACGGTATTTTCATAGCATTATAGAATTCAGTATTACCACAAAGACGGCATAATCTTAGGGATGTTCTTTCGACATAATCAATGAGTAAATGTCAATATTTATATCAGGACAATCAGTCGACCGCAAAATACACAATAAAGTTAAACAGTTGGTTACAGTAGGCTTCACTTGAGCTAGATTAAGACACGTTAAATGAGGTTAGCTTTCAGAGATAGAAAAATGTGAGGAAGTTGCGCACCTATAATTCACTTCATCGACATCACAATCTTATGACAATTTCATATACTTAAAATTTTAAATAATTTTTTTTAATGTGAACTGAACATGGAACACCAAAAGGTTGAAAAAAATTAGTTCAATAACACTTATTCATTGCTGTAGGTTTTTGTACAGAGAAAAGGGGTTGATAAATAAGGATACATATAATAATGATTTCAAATAGATTTAAAGCTTTCAAGCATCGCTACTAAAAACACTACTTTATAATTAAATATAATTTAGATATAATTAAAAATGGGGCTCTGTCTTTGCAACTTTGTATAAATTTACTTTAAAATTTATATTTTGAATAGTTTTATACACAAAATATTAAAACCTGAAAACTGTTAATGGTCAGATGAAAAATGCCTCGTGTTTAAAAGTTACTCCAGTAGGTCAAAATTTGCTATGCAAAACTACTAATATAAAGATTAAATTAAAATTCATAAAAAATACCTAGTTTTGAAATTTAAAGAGAGGAAATAAGTTCATCTGAGACTTGCACTGTCTAAAAGTTTATAGAGAACTTATGACTTTTATGACTAATTTTTCACAAATTTTATCAAGAAATCTTCACATGAAAAGAAATGTTTACTATTACTCAAGTAAGAGATAAATCATTTGGTCATAATCTTCGCAGTGAGAAGTAACTTGTCATTTTAGCATTGAATAAGTAAAGGTATTTTATAAATTGCTGGATATACAGACATATGTATCTCTAATGCAATAGAAGTCAAAAACAATTCCAATGAAAATTCGATAACTAGATATTTAATTATTCACATTACATCATTCATAAAATATAAATCATTATTTTTAAGCTATTCATTTATATTCATAGCTTTAGTTTCAGTTCTAAAACATGAATAGGTAAGTGTATGGTACATCAAGTATTCATATATAAACATTATTTGAAAATTCACTATCGGATTCATAATAATACATTGAAATTATTCATTTAAAAATGTATACCTGAATATAAATTAAAATAGATTTACTACATATAAATAAAAACTGATTCGATAAGTATGAATAAAAACTTACTTGTGTAGAAGCACTTACCAGTCAGCAGATGAAACTTTTTATAATTATACCGTATGGGAAGTCCCAGTGATATTGTGGGCTCCAAAAATAATTTATTCATTGTAAAAAAGTAATTTCTTAGAAAAAAAAGAATAATAAATCAGAAAAGAAAATGCTGCTGTTAAACAAATGTAGCTCTATTTTGTTTTCTATCTAAAATCCCATGAGCAAGTCCACAAATCTTTGCTCGTATCCTGTAGCATTTTGTCAGTAGATATCATATCTTTCACTGGCTTTTGTTGATATCACTCAGTAGTACAATCACGGAAACACACTGCTAGTTCTAAGTTTTGCCTCGTTTTCTTAAAGAAGTGGAGGTTTATGCTGAAAATTTGAACTGATTTTAAGGTCATCCCTGTAACAAGCGCTCTAGCACTGACAAAACATTAACTTAATATCTGTATGAAGCTTATATTTATTTGTTTACGAAATTTCCGGGCTAGAGAAATGATTACAGTGGCACTTGTTTAGCTTGGAAGTTTTGTTTATAAGATAAAGATTATCAAAAATGTTAATGTGATTTTTAAAAATTCCTTTATAATAATCAAAATGTCTCGTCGATCTCTGTAAAATCTATGTCTTTATCGATTTCTGGTAGTTCAAGTATTAAAAGAACCGTTATCTATAAATTTTGCAAATTTATCGGAATTTTACTACACCTCGAATATGCGAGAGGTTTTATTAATTTTTTTATTAATTGATATTATATTCGCTTACAAAGAAATATATCGTATCATAGATGCAAGCTATCGTATAAGCTATTGTTTCTCCAAGAATCCTAGGATTAATCTAGCATTAGTATTAACAATCGCATAAGACAATTAAGGATCCATGCAGTTTTTATGACTTTAACAAGATTTGACCTATTGCTTTATTTGCGATGTATTTTAAGATTATCATTCCATTGTTGGAAAAACCCTCTGTGTTGACATTACACATTAGCACTTATTACACGACTGATATCGCTATTTGCACTGCTGATGAATGTCAAGAATATTATGGACAAATAATTTAGTGTTTACTACTTCTCCCTTGAATAAAATGCAAAATTTCCAAGAATAACAATATTTTAGGAATCAATTTATTTAACATTTTCTATTAATGGTCCTTTCTCAGATAAACTTTTTCAATCTTTTTTTTTCAGTCAGTCACGTTATTTTGTATTTCAGTATAAATAGCGGTGGATTGTAATTTTTTACTGTCCTAAGCATTGGCCATATTACAGCCTCTCATTTAATAATCCGGTCAACTTAGTTTCCTGTTTCAATATATCTCTAATTTCATGTTGAGGTTAATTTTTACTTAATTTCTTATTTTATTCACTATTTTAAATGTATATATCTTTATTACTTTAGTTATGGCCATTAAATCTGCGGTTTCCACATTTGAAGGCAAAATTATTTAAGTAGCTGCTTGATATATATAATTGTAAAAGCAAAGTTTTAAACAATTAAAATCTTAGGGACCTGACCAGTTATAATCAACTCTGATTAGAGTAAATATTATCCTAATAATTTATAATTCCAAGAATTTACATTTTTCACGAACAATATAATTTAGCAACTACGTTAATTGACCTACTTGCGGGCTTTTACTACAGCAACATTCGGCCCTTGTTTAGTCGGAAATCAACGACTGGATTTAAAAAAGCTGAATATTAAATACATGTTTGATTATATACAAATAATTTCGGCATTTTATTGAAATGTCTTAACTATTAGATATCTTAAACTATTACTTTTACTTACTAGTGCTGAAAAATCTGGTTTCATCAATCCCGTCATATAGAAGCATTCTCGCTTCTGTGGTTAGTTTACTATTCGTTGACTAGAAGCCTTGAATTCTAATAACAGAATCCTTTAAATAATACTATATGCAAGCTCATAATTGTTTATAAATAGATCAAATCGCATGTAAAACAGAAATAGAATGTAAAAAGCCTTGTTTTATAATGCATTTACACATTCGATCAATAATAAGACCGTGAAGGTTGAATACACCTTATACAATGTAGTCATACATTGTTTATGGTATATGTTATCCGTCTAATTATAAATCCTTTTAAGTCAAAAAAGGCATTTTATATTTAATATAGTAATGCTCGGAACACGCAAAGAAATATGGTTGATTTTGCTGATATGATTTAAATTGACATTAATATTTTATCACTTGTGAATTCAAATTATGGTTATATATTATCGCTAAATTAACAAGCTTTTAAAGATACTTTCATTAGTTAAACTCAATGTAAAATTTTCATTGACTGTTTAGAAACCGTTGCGTTACTTGAATACCAATTTATGCAAATGAAATTTTTAGAAGCAGTTTCTGATATTCATATTATTTTCCATGAATAGTTGACTTCCTAAATCATTGATTTATTAGATTATCTGACTGATAGTACTCATTTTATTATGTTGAATTCTCTCGAAATGTAATGCACTAAGATTAATTTTGAACAAATTTAAAACAGCAAAACTTAATTAAACTGAAAATAACGTGATTAAGCATAAAAATTGAAACATTTTCTTTCGATATTTATAGTACAAATAATGTGTATCTTTCAGTTTGGATATAGATCTCCTCCCCCCCCAAAAAAAGGAACTTTTAGTGCAATGGAATATTCTTTTTTCAGAATCTTCATTATCTTAATATGAATAGATAATTTATCATCCAAGTTCTGTTGTTTCAAACAAGATGATCGTATTGCATTCATCATGCGATAACCTACTTCACATTCGTAACAGCAAATAAGTTTAGTGATACGATATGTGTTGAATGTTGGCAGGAATCTCCAGTGTCCAAAAGGTATCACTTGATTCTCAAACGCAGGGTTAACTTAAGTAGCAGAAAAAAATATAAATTTTTGGAATACAACGAAAGAATTTAAAATTAAAAGGCTGATGTCTAGATTTTTAATTTTTATTTTTCCTAATATGTAACAAAAAAATTCTTATAAGTCATATTCCCCATTCATAAATTAGTATCTTTGGAAAAAAATATGTACATGGCAGAATCAAAAATTACGCTCAAATAGCTCAGAAAATTAAAACTAATTTTAGTCGGTTCAGCTCGTATTTCTTCATATTGTCCAAAATGGTGATTAATTAAGTGAAAAAATGCTGTTCCTCATTTTATCTCTGAAGTATTAAGTAGAAAACTACATATTTAACATTCATAAGACATTACTCCTTCAGTTGCGTCTGTAATGCTTCTCTGTCCCAGTTGCAGAGTTAGTTTGAAACTAAAATTTTAGTTTTGTGACAAAAAACAAAGCTTTATTTCTTTCTTCTCCGTGTATCTTTATCACATTATACAACGATAATATAAGAATACAGGGTCTAAAAGGATGCTGAGAAATTTTACAGATAAGCCACCAATACAGAATCAAATCATCTCTGAGGTCTGCATCAGATACAAATATGAAAAACTTCTTTCATGGTATCTTGATTCCCCGATTAATATGTTAAAACCGTAGGCTCAAGTTACCTCCACTTCCATGACGAAACGTATTTCCTACAAGTGAGGGTGTGGAGCGGCTGACAAAGACCGTAAAGACTCAAACTTAATTCCAACCTTCAGTCTGGATTGCATTCAGTTGAACCCCAGATAATTCTTTAGCAGGGCGAGAGTGACCATGATGGGCGAGTTATTTTTACAGCAGAATATGAAGTCTGAATTTTAAGGACGATCATTGACGGAGACTCTTTGCCAATGAATTAAGTACAACATTGTCGTATGAACAGCGCAATTTGTCATACATAACATAAAAAATACAACAACAAAAGGAACGCAGTGTCAGCAACAAAGCTTTAAAGTGCGTATAGTATGTATTCAAAGACGTGTCAAATGTAGATAGCGAAGAATAGCTCTTATGCCAAAAAACAAATGCCACTTTCAAAGGGTTTGTTGTCCAAATTTTTACAAGTTTAGCATATTGCTGCAATCATGAAAATGTACGATTGATCTATTGAAAATTTGTGTTCCTTTAAATTTGTGTTGTACACGTTATCTGGCATTTTAGTTTCTTTTATTAATACCTCAGCAAACACTCTTACAACGGGCACTGTTTGCACATTAGATCCCACCTTCTAGTACTAAAAATTGTTTCTGTATACTTGATCTACTCTTAAAATTTGTTTACGACTTTTGCTTATATTACAAAATTATTATTATTATTGCTATTATTTATTTGACCCCTTTTCAATTTAAATCTGTATTTCCCCAAATTGGATTGTGTTCATTAAAGTCTCCCATTAGAATAAAATGCTGAGGGAGTTGATATATTAAATTGTTAAGTTCATTTTGCGCTATGTTATCGTTCGGGGGCAAGTAAATAAAACAAATTGTTAGAAAGGAACCAATATGAAGTTGAATTGCCACTGCTTGGATAGTGTTATTTAAATGAATTTCTCTGTACGGGAATGCTTGGAAAATTACAAGAGCCACCCGACGCTCCAAAACCCTGGGTGTAATCCTTTCTTGCTATGTTATAATATTTGATTTTAGTTGAATGGTCCGGTGTAAGGAAAGTTTCTTGTAAACCAAGGCAAACGGGCTGGTATTTGTTTAAAATATTTTTTAATTCTTGAAAATGAGAGCGGAAACTTTGGCAATTCCAGCTAAGAATATTGTTTGCCGTGTTTTTGCTTTAAGTAATTGAATTTTCCTTCCCGCTGGTCGACATTGCATGTTCTTCAGATGGATGAATCTTGATTTCATATCTTTCATCACAGTCTCCATCATATTTCGTTTGTTTTAATAACTCTTGCTTTGATATCGTGCGCTTTTTTATTGAGTATTTTACTTTATCATCAAGGTTTTTCTTCTGAAATTGTATTCTAGCTTTTCTCATAGCTTTTGTTTCTTTTGAGGTTTTCGGGACTTCTTTTTCTCAGATTTGGCATTTGGTATGCGTGATGACGAAATTGGGTTTAAATTGTAAGAAGATGATCTTAGTTCCTCGTTTACTTTTAAAGGACTTAATTGAGTTTGTTTGTTATTACCATCTATTGTATATTTAATTTTAGGACTTCCAGTTACAGATTTAGTTACAAGGCCTACGGGGAAAAGGTCTTGTTCATGAGTGGGTGCTGAAACCATCACTACTTTCACTGCAATAGAGTAAGTGATACCATATTTGGGAGTCCGCTTCATTACAATTTTTCGGGCTTCTTTAAAAGAGACGTTTGTTTAGTTTTGATTGTCTGAATTTCCTTTTCCTGTCTCCAACGAGGACAAAATTCAGAGTATGCTGGATGATAATTTTTGCAGTTTATGCAGAAGGGTAAAGCTGAGCATGTTTGACTGTTTTGCCCAGTCTCAAAACATCACACACAAGTTTGAGTACCACTGCATGCCTGAAAGGTATGTCCGAACCTTTGACATTTGAAGTAGCGCAAAGGATTTGGAATGTAGGGCCACACAGAGCAGTTCAGATAAGCTATTTTTACATATTTAGGTAATGATAGTAGATTAAAGGTCAAAATCAAATGTTTTGTTAAAGTGATTTCTCCATCTCTTTGTATTTTGATCCTTCTTACCTCAGTAACCCCTTGGCTCATCAAATCTTCAAGTATATCTTCCTCTGTGTCATTTTGCAGCTCTGAATCTGAGATTAAATCTTTCGATTGATTAAGTCTAGCATGCGCAGAAACAAATACATCATAGTTGCCAATGTTTTTCAAGTTCATTATTGTTACAGCCTGTTCGTGGGATGAGACTTCCACCAAAAGATAGCCATTTTTACATTTTTTAATCGATTTAACTTCGCAAACATTTCCTTTTATTGTTTTGTGAATCAAAATAGCAGATACGACATCAAAAGATCCGTCTTTTCTTTTAACTATAAAAAAATTATCATTTTCATGACACTTCTTTACAGGAGTCGTTGACGGACACGTGTCTCCGTCGGGACCGAAATTGCTGGAACCCATAATTTGCTGCTGATGTTCATCCTGGTACGCCCCAGCCCACCGTGGAGCCCAACAAGGGAAGGTAGTTACCGGCTCTGGGCATCTCCAGCCTCGGTACTAGACTTAGGGGTGGCACCGGGATCTAGACCTTCAGAGACTGCAGGTCTAACCTTCAAGCAGTGGTTTCTCTTTCCCAAAGAAAACGCACCACTAGCTGATTGACAAGAACGGGCTCATTCCTGCCACCCGACTTACAGATCAGCGTGGGCCAAAGGGAACGCAAAGGAACCCCAGGATTCCATTTTGCCCCTAACGGGTAGCCATGCATGGCCAACATATCGGTTTAATACGAAACTCAAATCGAAAATAAAACGCAAACATAAATAGAATTGAAATATCTCTTTAACTCATATAAAAATGGAAATTAGAAAAAATAAGGATAAGAGAAGGATCGCTTGAGTAACCCGGTGGCTCGACACCCGTGCCTATCAAAGATAGTAGATCCCTTGGAAAAAAGAAAGATCCCTGGGTACCTCGGGGTTGGGGATGCCGGTACCCACCTAAAGAAGACGAGTCCCTGAGAGGAAACCTGTTAATTTATGGATGAATAAATAAATAAATGGTATACGTATGCATTCTGCCTTAACATAGATCTTTATGACAAAAAGAAATATCTAAAAATATTTTGCTAGCCTCTCCATCTAGCATAATATGCGAGGTGACTTGAAATAATGGGCATATTAGCCGCTTAGTTTAGTTATATTAAAGTCACGTTTTAAAGCAACACTAGGGCTATTTAGAGCTGGACCTCGTAATTTTCAACAGAGGTCAGATTACGAGGAAGACACTTGATCTGGCTCCCCCTCTCCAAGCGGGAGGACGTTTGGCCCCAACAGATTTAATGTGCACCAAATGCGCTTACACAAACGGTTCTTCGGTAGAATCGGGTCTCGAACCTAAAGCAATCCAATTCCGAAGCCTTACCACCAGGGTACTGCGGTACAATTTATCCATGTAGAAACCATTACTACAGTTGCATAGAAATTTGCAAGGAAACAAATGGTTAGAAACTTTCATATATTAGTCTTATTTAAAATGACTCATAGGAAGGAAGAAACTTCATATACGCTTATAGAGAGCATGTTGTAACTAAAATTTAAACATCCGATTCAAGTTATCATTGCTTCGTCACATAACAAAAGCAAGATGGAATTCTTCACCGTTGTTTAGATTGTAAGCATGATAACAGGGAAAGAAAAGAAATGGTGATAAATAATTTATTTTTATAAATATTTGCTAACTCCATTATAAAATATTTAAGCCTTACTTTACCTTTTACCTTCGTCCATATGAAAATTTCGATGTGTATGTATAAGATGGTTTAATCAATTTCGTTTTTCCAATACCATTTATGGTGTTTTAGCTGATCTAGATGTAGCCTGTCTCTCCACTTTCTTAATTCTTCTAAATTCTGCTTGATGGGTGGTTGGTTGTGTGGGGTTTATTGGCGCAAGAGCCACACTTGGCCAAACTGCGCCAAGCATATGGTAAAATTTGAACAGACATTTAAAACAACACGATTTTAAAAGCAGACATGAGTTATTGAAACCACATGAAATATATCGAGCACATGAGTATTAAAAAAGGACGATTTTAACGTAAAACAGGTAAAATTGGCAAAATTGCTCGAAAATTTCCATTGTAAGCAAAGAGCATAGGTTATCAAATATACTGTAAAAAGCAAATAGCTTTCAATTAATTAAAAAGATTTGAATGGTATGTTTCATCCATCAAATCACGCAAGGTAAAAAAATTCTGCTTGAGGATTCGACTCTACTTCTAGTTGCTCTTACAGTCCGAGCTTGATTATTCCTTTTCTAAAGACTAGATTTGCGTTTTCATGGCATTTCAAAAAACTATCAACTAATAAGAAATCAAAAAAATCAAAACTATCCTAAAAGCTATAAGCATATACGAAAAAAATATACCATAAGAATTAAACTTCAACAGTTGTAAAGTACACAACTAATCTAAAAACAATTTATTTAAAGTGTGCACCTGAAATAAAACAAAACAGCAAATCAAGTCATCGTTTCTTTAAAACCAAGTCAAATCCATTTTATTTATTGATTGAGATAGCTACAACAGTATAATACACATAATTTTTTTAAATTTTAATTAAAATGAAAACACAGCTGTCAACAATCACGCGTGAACTTTCAACGCCATTTGGTGTAACGCAATGCAGATTAGAAATTTTTTATTTCCTTTATTCTGTTTTATTTTAATTTAAAAGTACTTCAGAATAAATCCAAAAAATCGATCAATTAACAACATTTGATTTTAAATACTAAAGGAAAATAAAAAGAATCGTTTGAAATATCGGTCGAAATTCAGCTGAGCCTAACCTCATTTCTGTTGGAAAACAAAACAAAACTGGAGTCTTACTCGGTGAGATTTGGCCTCAGCTTTTTGGCTCAAAAGTTTAATAAAAAAAATTAACCCCTCAATTAATCGGGATAAAATGTTGCCTATGTTCTATTCCTGACTATAATCTAGCTTTGTACTAAATTTCCTACAATTCCTTTCAGCCGTTCTGGCGTGATTGAATAACAAACATCCATCCATCCAAACTTTCATATTTATAATATTAGTATAGGTGCGTTCTTTATAATGCTATAAATATTTTCACAAATCAAGTAACAAAGAATTCCTCTAAATTTCACGGGTTATTAATAATTTATTAGCAAATTACACTTTCATATTTTATTTTCAAGCGTTTTTTATATGTAAATTAAAAAACTAGAAGAGGTTTTTCCTTGAGTTTTAAGATGAGAGGGGTGGCACATAAGAATGTGCTAAAGTGAGGCCAGAAAGCACTGATCATGAATAACCTTTAAATCACATTGAAAAAAGCCAACATTTCATGCAAATACAAATTTTGAGTAAGAGCTGAATTATATCTCTTCTGTCTACCGACACTACTATTTTTTTACTGTTATAAACAAATAGCAGAAAATTTCCTCAAATAATCAATATAATTGTATACTCTAAATCAGTGCTCCGCAACCTTTTCTCACCTACGACGCACCTTATTTCTTTCTAGAATCCCGCGGCACACCAAAAGCTAAAGTATATAGGTATTAATTGGCACACAAATTTTACAATAAATGTTTGTTTTTTATTTGAAAAGTATACATACATAAAACCGTAACATATTTCTACGCAATCATAATAATTAATGTGATACCTGCGCTTGTTTCAATGAACACAAAAGTTTTATATTCGGCTCAATATTTGACACCGCGACCCAAAGTTCTTGATCAAGATCTTTTAAGCATGACCGCTTATCATTTTTAATTAATACAAGAGTTGAAAATATTTGCTCACATAAATATATCGTCGAAAATGGAAGTAATGTTAAGATTGCTTTGTAGGAAATGTGAGGATATTCTTTTTTAACGTAAATCCAGAAAACATTTAATGGAACTTCGGAGAATTATAATTTTAAAGTCATATAATTATTTAAATCTGTAAATTCCTCTCGAATTTGTAGAGGCAGTGCTTCCGTAGAATTTATTGCATTGGTTGCAAAATGATTTCGAATCCAATCGTATTGTTCCGTATTAATGGAATAAAAATATTGATCAAATTTCTGATGAAGCATACTTAAATGTTGATGGGCCAGATCCACAATTAATTGTTTGTTTTCAATTGTAATGGGATTGGTCTTTTGGTACATTTCCAAACATCCTTTTTGCAACCCTTTCTGCCAAAGTTCGAGTTTTTTAATAAATCTTTGTAATTTGTCGGAGCACGTCAAAATATTATCATTTCGACCTTGCAATTTTTCATTAAGTTCATTCAAATGCTCGAATATATCAGCCATGAATGCAAGTTTGGCTATCCAGTAATCATTATCGAGGTGCTGGCATATTTCGAGCATATTCTGTGTTAAAAGAAATTCACGCATCTCATGGACGAAGCTTTAGCTAAATAATCTAGCCAAAACTTTGCATCGAGATAGCCAACGAATTTCTGTATAAAATAATAAAGATTCATATTCGGATCCCATTCCTGCACAAAGTAATTCAAAAATTCGCGAATTTATGGCTAATTGATTTAATTAAGTTTATCGCGAATTGATTTAACTAAGTTTATGATTTTAATGCATTCATTCATTGTGTTCAAAATTTCTTCCAGCAAATTCTTGACCATCAATGCTTCTCGATGTATGCAGCAGTGTGTAAATTGTACTGTCGGATTTTTTTGTTTTACACAAGAGACAAAACCTTTTTTACTACCCGTCTTTGCCGCAGCGCCATCCGTGCAAACAGCAATGCAGTTGCTCCATTGAGTATTACATATTTTCAAGAAATCATCGGTTACTCGAAAAATTTCTTCACCGGTAGTTCGCTCTGGAACCTCCTTTCAAAATAAATAATGTTCTTTAATAAAGTCCTCGACAACGAAATGTACAATTGCTATCAGCTGTGCTTTACTTTTAATATCAGTTGTTTCATCGATCTGAAGCGCAAATTTTTCAGCCGATAACAGTTTTTTAATCAGTGTTCCTAAAATATCGCTTAACATATCGTGAATACGTCTTAACAGTATCAGCAGACAACGAAACTTTATTCACTTCCTTAACTTCATTGTGCCCAAGCATAAGTCTAACAATTTCCATGCATGCTGGTTTAATAAGTGTTTCGCCGACAGTATGTGGCTTCTTCTGACGTGCAATTAATTTTGCAACATGATAGCTAGCTTCTAATGCTTTTTCAGAAACTGTTACGGCCGATTTCATAAGTTTCTTCTGTTTTTTATTTTGTTCTAAGCACCTATTAAAATATTTTTTGTCTTTGTTGGCGCAGCTAGGAGGGCTTGAATATAGAAGCCGTATTAATTTATTGGATACCATTGTCTCGTTTGATAGCTGATCGTCGCAAATGATGCACTGTGGTCTTGGTGCCGTTTCGTCACCACACCACGAGAATCCATATTTAATGTAATCTTCGTCGTACTTTCTTTTCACTGCCTTCTTTAGGTTTTTTGTAACACTTGTGCTGGGTTCTTCATAATTTGTACGTGAAGACAAATCTTTCTGACGGAAAAATTTATCCATATTTAAAGGGGTATAAAACTTAAAAATTTTTATACGAAGAACGTTAACCATACATAATTCAGTAAGATAATTAATAATAATTATCGTTAGTGGTAGGAACGTGTTTATTTAACTTTGAGTTGTAAAATAGTGACAACAACGAAGTACGAGTGAACGTGATGTACCACGCGCAAATGCAAATAACACATGCGCATGTGTCTTCAAAGGACGCGCATAACGGTCATTTTGCTTTATGATTAATTTGGCGGGCCTTGGTGTTTACAAAACACATTATGCAGTTTTCAACTGTTCTCACCAGGGGACCATTGAAAAATTATTTAGTTATAATAATTATTCTATAGTATATTTAGAAAAATAGACATTATGAAAAAAATTGTCATTGTGTATTAAATACATGATGAAAAATTGTAAAATGTCGACCGCGGCACACCTGTATCTGGCTCATGACACACCAGTGTGCCGCGGCACTGCTCTAAATGATATTAATTTATGCTTGGAATTTCAAATCAAAACTTAATTGCTAATAGTAGTTTCATGAAACTTTATTACAAGGCAATTGCTTTTCTGCTTGATTTATTTTGTTATTATAATAATTAATATTTCTAAAAACCAAAAGATTAATTTTTTGGGGGGATGATAAATCAGAAAAAGTAGGTAATCAAAGATAGTTAATCATAAGATTTCTCAAACATCATATTTTTAAAAAATTCCAATATTTCAGCATAAAAATTTTGGAAAGGGTTTTCAAGATTCGAATTACTTACAGCTGTGATATATATCTCATGCAAAAAAATATTGTCTTAAACATTAACTTCCATATTTAATTTCGGAAGCTAAGTTTCACCTTTGAAACAAGAAAAATTAGCGTCATTTAATTTGAAGCATACAATAACATTTAAAAAATTGGATGCAGAGTTTGTCGATATAAAACTTTATTTAGAAAATAAATACATTAAAATCATTTCCCTTGAAAATAAAATTTAAAATCCTCAACCTGTAAACACAGTTGTCAAAATTACACAATGGAAAGACTAATTATTTTGAAAATTCTCCTACAACCAGCGTCTCTCAACCGTGGAAAAATTCAAACAATTTAACACATCAACTAATTTCTTTCGAAAAAAGTTTTCAATAAATAAAATATTTTCTTCCACTTAGGATAATTGGTCTTACGGAATTCTTATAATCGATATTGTACATTTTTAGATCTTCACAATCAGTCTCTGACGAAAATAACATGCGAAGCATGCTGCATCGGCAATCACTGGCATTCCATTTGCTGTGAAACCGAAAATATTGAATCCTATCGTTTACATACTGTCCAATTTGATATTCCAGTAATTTTCTGACGCATTGAGTAAGGATCATTGACTTATTAAGAAGACCGATCATCCAATTTACCATCCAGCCATTGCGAACTTCTACAACCATACCTCTTAAATCCATTATTTTCAGATCATGAAGGATACCATCTTTTCCTGTCTCAGAATCAGCGCTAAATTTCATCAAAATTTGAATATAATCCATGTGAATTCTAAAGGGGATTGATAAGTTAAAAAGCGTCAGACGCACATTGATATCAAAATTCAAACTTACGTAACCTGTTCCCAAATCAGCTATAATGTTCATTCTTCCATTTTGTTCAGTTAAAGAGCAAATGCCCGTACGTTGAAGAGTATCCAAACCTCTAATATTCGCATTCTGCATTCGGACGTCCATATCAAATGATTTTTCACTTTGAAAACAGAGTATATCCAATAAATAGTAGGTATCGTTGACTTCCATATCTTCAACCCATTGTCTGAGAAACTGATCGATGTATCTGTTACCCATCTCAATTTCATCAACTGGAAGAAAAAATTCAAAACCGAGTAAAATTTAGTATCTAAAATAGCATTTAGTAAAACTTATTAAATTTTCTCAGTTTGACACTTTTTCATTCATTTATAAGCAATACTTTATTTAGTTAATTCAAAGAGAACATTAATGATCTTACAGGATATGAAATAATTAAAGTGATATTGCATCATACTGGGTTATGTTTTATGTTAAAGCCATATTGGATCATGTTGCTACAAAGCACCGTACTGTGATTTTTCATTTATATAAGGCAATTCCAAAAGGATTAACGAAACTTGACAAATGATAACACGTACTAAGACAAGCAATTTTCGTCGCTGCTTACTGGGATGTGTACGAAAAGTTATAACGCTTCAAGATGTTTACATGTTAGGAAATAATTTCTAAAAAGATTTTAAAAGATCTTTCTGAAAGTTACTGGTTTAAAAAGTAAACTGAGCAAGTCTCTTTTGGGGCATAAAAAAGAATCGTTAAAGAATTTTCGTCAGTCCGTATATAAAGAACGAAATAAATGGAGACTATTTAAACGTTATCCAGACAATAAATTCTGGGTAATGAATGATGGCAAGTTGATATAATAGTTCGTCTGTCATCTTACAAAATCGGTCGATATCGCGATAAGACGAGATATTGCGAGAACAAGAAGTCTCTTCTTTAACCCTTGTTTTGATTCAGAGGAACTCGTCCATAGGCTTGGTCGTTACAGCTCACCAAAATCTTTGCCCGTCAGCTCCGAGAGATAGACATTTAGACACATTCAGGATAGATGGATGAGCATTTTATTTTAAGGCAAAAGAGCCAGAATTGTCCAAGTTGCGACAAACTTTCACATTCAGATCGGAAGTTACACATTTAAACAATTGTTCATTAGATGCCATTTTGATATTCATTACTGTGCTTTAATCTTATAACGCTGATCTCATCATCAAATGATCACCAACACCTTTATGTTCCAACAGACTTTGACTAAAAATCCTGGTTTTTTTAGTACTTTAACCTTTTACAGTTTGACCTATACTTTTGGAAATTCTTCCTATGTGTAAAAATTATTCTAGTTGTATTTAAAAAAATGATTACGGAAATACAGAAAATTCTCAAAAGTAAAAAAAAATTACTTTGAAAGAAAATCTGTCTGTATCAACTAATTCATAGCATTAGTTATACATAAAATCATGTAAATATATTTTAAATAAATTTCAATTTTTCCCCAGAAATTTTTTTATATGTAATTAGATTATCTTAACTTAAAAATTTGTACGTCACTAGAAAATCGTAAAATCACAAAGAGATGATAGAAATTTTAGAATGCTTTGAATATTTCGATAATATTAACAATGCATTTTTATTTTAATGAGTGTTTAGAAATGTTCTTTCTTTTGATGTTTAGTTTACTTGATTTATATTATTTTCTCCATGTCACTCTTTTGAGATTTTGAATTTCAATTTTTTAATGAAAAATACAGACTTCCGATTTTTAGCTCCCTTATAAAGTCTTTTTTAAAAGATTAATGGTATTGCTTTCCATTCTTTAACCTATAAATTATTTCATAATCCTTTCTTTCATATTTATGACTCATATTATTGAATATTTAAATTATTTTATTTCTTGATTAGAAGTACTCCCTACATGGAATTTAAATCTAAGAATCTATCAATTAGCTGATAATTCAATTTTGAAAGTATTAAAATATTATATTTTAACGCAAAATTATGTAAAATTTCTCAACTGTAGTACGTTAAGAAGCAAGTGAAAAATGGGTAGTGTCTTTAAAAAACAAGTAAACGTATGAAAATCTGAAATGTTGGCACCACAAGTATTTTATCTCTTTTTAATTTTATTGTATTTATACTCCATTTTGGACTCCTACAATGCCTTTTGTGATTGAACCTCAGTTTGAGACCGAAATCAAATGACGAGAACGGTACCTGAAAGAGCACTTCAAGCTCCAACTTTCTATTCCCAATTAGAGTGAATATTTTACATAAATCTAAATAACGAAAGAGATTCTTAATCGTTTCTATCAAAATTAAGCAGATGAGAGCATTCAGAGCTTGTGATGCTACTTAATAACGAGTTTATATAGTTTTCAAGAAGTGTTTTATTATAATAGGAAGTATGCATTCAAACCAGCACAGCTGGAATACAAAAGTAATCGAATTGTAATTTTATTGTCAAGTAAAAAATATAAAAAATCTAATTTATGAAAACATTTAAATATTTACCAAATTTAAAAAGAGAGAGAAAGCAAGGAACACTCTGATATTAAATATATATATATCCTTGATAATTTTAGATGCTAAATTACTGAAAAAAAATTAATGTTTCATATGCATAAATTTTAATGTTTCTATTCTTATCAAAAGCATATACATATTAATTATTGATAAGAGTAGTATTTCTCATTACATCCGAAGCATTCTACTCTTATTATGACACAAGTAGAATGTTTCCTTCTGAAAAAAGATGGAAAAATTGGTAGAGGGTTATGGCACCGAAGCTTCCTTCTTAGCTCAAAATAAATAATACGAAGTTTGATAAGATACTTACTTCCGAAAGACATTTTGTTTAGAAATTTGTAAAAGATCAAAATGTAGATATGTTTGCTGTGCTCAAATGGCTACTTTCGAAAGAACGCGTTAAGAGAAATGATTCCTGTCCTGACGTTCCTGTTAGAAACACTTTGAAATAATATTTGATTTTAAACTGCTTGATAAATGAGTACTAAACTGGAAAAAAATGCCGGATTGAATTAATGTCGCACTAGAATTGTGAATATGAAATTGATTATCAATCAAAATTAAGCAAAAGTAAATGTTTAATGCAAACATCTGCTTAAAACGATGCTAAGCTAATGGTAATGACTCACATTACAAAGTCTTTACTACTCTTCTGCAGGACTGATTCTAGATCAAGTCTTTTTAAACAATGGATTTGTCCCAAATGTAGTAGTATATACATTTTGGGGTTGTAAAAGCATTGATATGTTCTATAAATATTGTCACATATACCATATTAGAGCACCAGCACAGCAATACGCTTCTACTCCGAGTTTAGTTTAGTTTAGTTTAGTTTAGTTATATTAACGTCCCGTTTCAAAGCAACACGAGGACTGTTTTGGGACGGGCTTCTACTCCGAATGAGAACCCAGAACAATTTGAGACAGAACAGTTTGATGTTGAGGGGAGACCGAAATCTTCCGAGGCAATGCAGATTAAAGAGTGGCTAGAGATTTCTCAAGAAGAAAGGTAAGGACCGAAAGGCCAATGATTAAGGCGACTTGAGAGGTAGTGACCATTTAGTAGTGGAATATAGGTAAGGGTATTTGTCTGATGATTTGAGGGTTCTCTTGGATGGAGATTTGGTTTAAAAAAAATTCTTGAGAGATATTTGAAGTATTATTCGATCGAGTCCATTTTAAAATCTTTGTGGATGACTGAATTTCTGAAAAACCAAGCAGCATTCGTCCTTATTTTAAGAATTTTGTTTTGTAGAGTTTGAATCTTTTTGCTATGGATTTTAGCTTCGAATTCCCAGATTTACAATGGGCAAGTTAAGATGACTCTAAGAGTGTTTAGTTCCAACTATAATTAAGAGGGGTGGGGAAATAGAGTGAAAACGTTTATTGAGTGAAAGTGGGGAATATCTGACTGTAAAGAGAATGATAATGTATATTTTATTCCAGAATTTGTCACTACTGCATTTAGCAAGGGATTTGAAAATAAGTTTGTTGTCAAGCATAAATCCAAGGTATTTCACTTCTTTTATTCCATATCAATTCTTCTTCGAAAAAAAATGTGTCACGGTATCTTTGTAAAAAAATTTCAGCGTATAAAAGCTTTATAAATATTTCATAAAAAATCAGTTAAAGATACATATTCAACTAAAAAGTTTTTCGACTGATCTTTAATGAATGCTTTATTTTCAACATTTTGTTTTTCTTATTTATTTGCATATTCAAGATAGCGAAAATTTTATATTATAGATGATATAATCGAATATTTTTGGCATTAAAATGGGACTTAGAATGGAATAAGTAAAAAAAAATCTTGTATTAAATTAAAAATTCTGAAATAATTTTTCTTTTTCTGTCAAAAACGTTTTTAGGACCTAAACATTAGAAAATAAAGTAGGAATACTTAATTATTGATTAATTGAAACGAAATTCGATTTAAAATAGCCTATTAATGAATATAATGAACCTATTAATGAGAGCTCCTTGATTAAGTTTTTTTTTTTTTTTCATAATCCCAAAGAAATTTCGTAAAACGCTCGTTTGAAATGATGTGTAATTCCAACATTTCTTTAAACGAAACTTTTGAAATCTAGGCTTGCATTTTAAAATGTCAGTTCTACTCCATCGGAAAAAAATGCTAATCTTTTGCACTCGGAAAGATAATTTGATGCATAATAAATAAATGCAATTGTTTTAAGTTGAGTTTCCCTCAAAAGGAAATTCTCAAAAAAAAATCTTCAACATGAACGACATAATAATTTTAAACAATTCCCTCTAGATATATTTCAATACGATATGTAAATATATTAAATGTAGGGAAAATATTTTTATCTTCATTAAATTAATAGACTATTTGTAAATTTTAGATTCCCCCTTCAAGAAATAACTTCCCTTTCGTTAATTATTTAATAATTCTTATATTTGCTTATTTGGATAGGGATTGGCCCTAATTAATCAGGACAATGAATTGCAGTTGCGTGTTGGGAAAGAATCCTTACGAAAATACCATGCATGAGACGATCGTAAAATTTTGCATGAATCTCTGTTTTCATTTAGTTCGTTACGGTCCGGTTTACACCATCCAAAATGGAGTTATTCTTTAAAGTGCAGAGTTTTAATTCTTCTAAGTGTTTGTTCAACATTTCTATCGTCCATGGCTATTTATTAATATTGTTAATATGGCAGTAACTTTTGATACATTTGGCCTAGTCCTCATATGAGTTTAAAACCCATTTTTTGCCGTTTACTCAAATTGTATAAAGTTCAATGAAATCTCAACATTTTATTATGACCATGTGTATCGTACAATAAAAGAATATTGACTTACATAAAACAAACAAATTTCGTTTATCATGAAAAACATATTTAACAAAATATTCTCAATAAACAAAACAGGTATAGAATTTATATTATTCATCAAATGGCCAAATAAATCATGGCTAATAATCAAAAGGATGAAAGAAAAAAAAGGCAGTAATTGATTAGAAAATGTCAAAGTAAATGCAATTAACTACATCTTGTCTTTATTTTATACATCCTTAAAGTCAGAATAAATAGTTGCTTTATTTTTTATACAAATTTTCCATGATCATTTTATTCAAAAACACTTGGTTTTCCTTCTTTTTCTCTAACTTAGAACGAAAAGAAACCGTCTATCAAAAACTCAGGCTATTGCTGTTTAACTTCTTTAATCCGTGCTTTTAACACTATATAATCCTTCTACTGGAAACTGAAAATTAGGCAGTCTCTCTTCAAGATAAAATTGAATTTTGCTTTCCAATAAACTTGTCAGATAAGTTTTGAAGATCTTTTTTGCTCCTTTTATGATAGGATTCAATGCCCAGTTGAAAGGTCCAAGTTCACTAACCCAAACATTCATATCTCGGATATCTTCAATGAAGAATTCATGCAAACTACCATCCCTTCCTGTTTTAGAATCCACACTGAATTCAATCATGACTTCTATGTAAGCCAGATTACCTTCCACAGTAATTGATGGCCCTATATTAAGAAATTTGACACTGCCTTCATACTTGAAATCCAGCGCACCAGATCCAAGAGTTGATCGAACCACAAGTTTATCACCTTGTTCTGCTAAATAAGAGTCTCCAGTACGATGAAGAGTTTTCAGGCCTCTCAAATAACCTCTGCTTAATCTAACTTCACAAGAGACATTAACAAACAAAATTTTTTTGTAAAATCCAAAACCGCTTTCTCCTAGTTTGTATGGATCAAATTCATCTCCTCTGGTTTCAATTACATCTTCAATAAGTTTATCGATGTATAAATTGCCTCTTTCATTTGGATCATTCACAAGGGATGAAACTGTAAGAAGAAGAAAAAAATTACTGAAAAGATGTATGTACATTACACGATTGCATCATCAAACTTCCTTTTTTTTAAATAAATTAATTTCTAAACAAACGTCAACTACACTGATGGAAAAAAAAATCCCAACACTAGGAAGGAGCTCTGCTAGATAAACGAAATTTGGTAGGCGTGTTTATACATCTGAAAAATGACGTTGATTTAAATTTCGAGCTACGCGCGTAAGTGTGGCGCTAGTAGCGACACTATGAACATGCAAATGAGGTTTGCTTTAAATAAGCGCTGTAAGGTTCGTGATCGTTATTTACAGTTGAGATTTGACGTAGTGGGTGAATGTTAGTCAAGGATGCCTCTGAGAAGACGAAGAAGCCATTATCAACAGCTCACTGAGTTTGAACGAGGTCGTGTTGTAGGGCTACGAGAAGGTGGGTTTTCTTTCCGCGATATTGCTGAAAGACTTGGCAGGAATGTATCCACTGTGCATGAGTATTGGTGGCAGTGGTCAAGGGAAAGTACTGCCTCAAGAAGACCAGGTTCCGGGCGGCCACGTGGTACTACTGAGAGGGAAGACCGTCGTATTCGGCGTATGGCTGTGGCTAATCGTACTGCGTCTGCAGCTGAAATTCGAGCTGCAGTTGGCACCACAGTGACACAACGAGCTGTTACAATTCGGTTACTTCAAGGACAGCTCCGAACCAGACGCCCTGTACAGTGCATTCCACTGACTCCAAACCACTGCCGTTTGCGACGTGAGTGGTGTCAAGCTAGAGCTCATTGGAGGACGGAGTGGAGCTCTGTTGTGTTTTCTGATGAAAGCCGGTTCTGCCTTGGTCGCACTGATAGCCGTTTGTTGGTTAGAAGGAGGCCAGGTAAACGCCTGCTAGTGACCTGTCTGCGGCCTAGACACACAGGGCCTACTCCTGGAGTTATGATTTGGGGAGCAATTTCGTATGACAACAGGAGCACTCTTGTGGTTATTCCATGCACCCTGACTGCAAATTTGTACGTCAGTCTAGTGATACAACCTGTTGTGCTGCCATTCATGAACAGCATTCAAGGGAGTGTTTTCCAACAGGATAACGCTCGCCCTCATACCGCTGTTGTTACCCAACATGCTCTACAGAGTGTCGACATGTTGCCTTGGCCTGCTAGATCACCAGATCTTTCTCCAATCGAGTACGTATGGGGCATCATTGGACGACAACTCCAGCGTCATCCACAACCAGCATTAACCGTCCCTGCATTTACCACCATTTACCACCCAAGTGCAACAGGCATGGAACTCCATCCCACAAACTGATATCCGACACCTGTACGACACAATGCATGCACGTTTGCATGCTTACATTCAAAATTCTGGCGGTTACACTAGTTACTAATGTACCAACATTTCACATTTGAAATGGCTCTTCTTGCCAATGGCTCTACCTGTGATCTTGAAACTTTAATCAATTAAATATGTTACCTAGACAACTGTATTCCTAAAATTTCATTATTGTACAATAATTTTTTCTTGGTGTTGGGATTTTTTTTCCATCAGTGTAGTATGTCAGTTTCAAGTTAAAATCCTTTTCATTACAAAAATTGTTCAAAAGCAATTATCAAAAACAAACTGAGCTCTCTAGCTTCAATTAGGCTAGATCAACTTAAAGATTTAACATAATACACTGTCACAAAAGTAAGTACGCAACTCATAACTTAAGTGGAAAAGCTATAGTTTTCAAATAAATATGAGAAAATATTATTTTGGTGAGTGTTATTTATAACTTCTGATTCAAGTTATGCATTAATAAAGAATAAACCAAATCCCAATATTTTAAAAAACTTTAAGAGTAGTTTTGTTAACTACAAGTAGAAATTTATATCACAAAAGTATGTATGCACTCTGAATTTTTGACTTTGAAATAGGCTGAATGAAACTTCTCGAGTGATTTTTCGTATTTCAGTGATAAGTTGGAAGTTCTGCAACAAAGTTTGTAAGTTTGAGCTTTAAGTACATCAACATTTCACCAATGGCTCCACGTGGAAAAGAATTATCTAAAGATGTAAAGGATGTAATAATGAAGCTCCATAAGGAAAACAAGTCGCAAAGACAAATCGCTAAAATCATAGGCAAAAGTCCCGCAACGGTTCAAAAAATTATTGAAAAGTTCCAGGCTGAGGAAAATACTCTAAACAAGCCAAGAACAGGACGATCGCCCATTTTGACGGATCGAGAAAGGCGAATTATTGTTGTAAATGTGAAAAAAAATCCGAAGATTAGCGCACCAAAATTGACAACTGATGTGAAAAACAATTTTGCGAAGTCATGCAATCCTGAAACAATTCGCCGTGTATTGCGAAAGGCAGGCTATCATGGTCGTAATATGCGAAGAAAACCATTTGTTAGCAAAGTGAATCGTAAAAAGAGAATAGATTTTGCAAAAGAAAATTTAAAGCAGGACACAAACTTTTGAAATTCCGTGATTTTTTCGGATGAAAGTAAATTTAACATCCACGGGTCAGATGGACACCAAAAAGTTTGGAGGAAATCAAATGCAGCTCTAGAACCTAAGATCATGAGAGGACTGTAAAGCACGGAGGTGGTTCAATTATGGTTTGGGGATGCATGGCAGCAACTGGAGTTGGAAATTTAGTTATAATCGATGGAATAATGAATCAATATAGTTATTTGAATATTTTGAAGAATAATCTAAGCCAAAGTGCTTCTAAATTAGGACTGGATGGATCCTTCACTTTCCAACAAGATAATGATCCCAAACATACTGCTCAGGTTGTTCGGAAATGGCTGCTGTATCACGTGCTAAAACAGTTGAAAAACCACCACAGTCACCTGATCTTAATCCCATTGAACACTTGTGGGATTATCTCGATCGCCGAATTAGAAAGAAAGAGATCAAAACTAAGAATGATCTTAAAAAAGCCCTTTTGGAGGTGAGGCAGAAAATACCATCTTCTATCATTCAAAATTTAGTAAATTCAGTGCCATCTAGATAGAAAGCTGTTATAAAGGCCAAAGGTTATCCAACAAATTACTAATTTTTTTCAAAAATTGTAAAATTTGCAATACTAGTGTCTTTGTTTTTGTTTGCATACTTTTATGATGTAAATTAAATCCTGCTTTAAGTTAAGCTCATCGTACCAATTAAATATTTGTATTTATTGATTACTTTTTATTTTGTTGTTAAGCTCGGTTTTGCTGTAATCGTAATAAATCGTTAATTTAAAAACTCTAACATTGCAGGGTGTTTTTTTTTTCATAGAACTTCATCAAATACACTCTGCATACTTACTTTTGTGACTAAGTGTAGGTAAACTCTGAATATCACGCTAGGGTAGCTTGCATTATGCTAACAAAAAAGATAAATTTGGATTTTTGAAATTTTTCATCGTTGCATGTTATTTGACCTACAACCTACGAATATCTTTGCTATTATAAACGAAAGTTGGCCTTTCTTAATGATATTTTTCAATGTTAAGCAGGGGAAATTTTTATATCTGCTAAATGAAAACAATCCTAATTCAATAAAAATTATAAAAGAAGTTTTACTGGACAGTTTTAAAATGAGCTACAAGTTACAAACCGGTTTTGATGCTGTATTAAGGATTACCGATAACTAATTCTTGGCTCTGAACCGCAGTTAAAAGATGACAAAACTCAAAAAATGACCAGACTATCCTACATTTATTAGAAGAATGATAAAGTTAACCTTTAGCACGCCACTGAGATCACTTTGGGGACAATGGATTGCACGCATACATTATAAAGCATATATAATGCAATTTTTATTCCAATAATACAGGTATATATTTATCAATATTGCAACCATTAATTTTGGTTCCTGATCAAAGTAACTTCGTGGTACATAAGGAATTTAACCTACCAATGCGAACATCAAAACATTACAAGTATCTAATTATGCTTCAAAGGTTAAATTACACCAAACCTATAAGCAACTCATTTTGACGTAGCTTGCCGACCTTGAAGCCAAGAAATTGTTTCAAAGTTAGTGATAATTTTGAGCCAAAATATGTAGTACATTTTATGACTAGTACGAAATGTTAAGCGTATACCTTTTACGAACCATTTGTTTAATCTTTTATTTCAGTCTAAATTAGGATTTCTGGCTGAAATTAAATTACAAAAAGAAACATTAAATTTCCCTTTCTTAATCATATGGACAAATTGGATTTTCTAAATAAACATGCAATTTTGAAACTACACAAAGGCTGTTTAGAAGATTAATCTCCCTGCTTTTTAACCATGATTTAAAGATGAGAGCAGTATTTGAACCTAACATTCTTACACCACATCATCGTGAGAACATTCGGTTCATTACACCATATTTTTAATGCATATCAGGCTCACAAAACTCCAGATCTTAGATGGAAGCGATTTTCGAACTCAAAGTCCTCTCATCCCAAAAATGGGACATTGCTATCAGGCAACCGCAACATTTATGAGAAATAGAAACAATCGTTAAGTAACATAGCGGTGGAAGATAGCCATTGTTCGAAACCAGTGGATATGATTTCCCGTAAACGTTCTCATATATTCTCTAATACAGTGATTCTCAACCTGTGGGGCGTGCCCCCCTAGGGGGCGCGAGTACACTAATGGGGGGGCGCGAGCATATCCAAGAGAAAATGTCATTTAAAAAATTGATTAAGTGACTGAAAGGAAAGAACACACACACACATACAAAACAAAACACATTTCAACATATTTAGTAATTAACTTATTAAATTAAAAGAGCTTACTAAATTAAAAACAAATTTAATAATTATTAGTGACTTCCTTGGGCCTGTCTTGCAGAGCAAAGTTTTTCGAAAAATGGTTTAATATTAGAAATAAACACTCTCAATTATTTTTCTATATTTAGCTGAGATGTATATTTTGTCTTCAAAGAAGCCACCGCAGAAAATCCAGTTTCACAAAGGTAAGATGTTGAAAATGGTAGTAGAATGCGAAATGCTCTTGTTTTTAGAGCAGAAAACTCATCATCCACACCTGCCCAAAATTCAAAGAGTCATTGATTACTAAATTGTCTTTTGGTTTCGCCGCTTTCCGTGAAATCTATGAAGGTTTCTTCCTCTACAATTGAGAGTCCTTCGGGAGTATTTTGAAATATCAGTTGATATCAGTTTGTCGTCAGCAAGAAAGTACTTTTTAAAAATTATTTGCTAGAATTGCCAAAGGATTTTCAATGGCTACAAAAACAACTTTTACATGTTGTTCTTCAGCCTTGTAAGTTTTAATACAATCATTCAAATTTGCTAACATTGTTAAGTTTTCTTGCTTTAAATTTCTGCTCCACAATTCCAATTTCCTACAAAAAGCATTAACTTTATCACCCGTATCCAATATATGTGTATTTGCTCCTTGTAGTTGAAGATTCAAGTTATTTAATTTATCGAATATGTCGACCATGTAGCTCAATTTCATCACAAATAAACTATCGCGAAAATTCTCAGTTTCCGGTCTGTTTTCCTCTTCTAGGAAAACGACGATTTCTTCTCTTAATTCATAAACACGTTGCAAAAATTTCCCTCGTGATAACCATCTTGCCTTGCAATAAAATAGTAACGCTGAATGCACTGCACCATGTCTTTACAAAGTGCGGAAAAGATTCTTGATTTCAGGTGTCTCATTTTTATATAATTTACTAAGGTTAAAATAGTAGTTAACACAATATTCAAACCATGACATTTCTTTGGAAGGCAAAGCTTCTCTGTGAATCATGCAATGTGTCCAGACGCACTGTGGCGATTTTTGTTTCACACGTGCTTGAATACTTTGGAATCTTCCGGACATAGAGCAAGCACCATCGGCGCATAATCCGACGCAATTTTTCTATTCTATGTTTGCCTCGTTCATAAAATCATTTAAGATAGTAAATAATGCGAGTGCTGTTGCTTTGAGTTCTATTGGTTTGCAGAAAAGTAATTCTTCTATTACTGACAAATCATCACAAAATCTAACATAGGCAATGAAATGAGCATCTTTATTACTATTTGTTGCCTCATCGAGTTGTATTGAAAACAATTTGTCACGTAACTTCGACAAAAGCGGACACTCTACATCTTCAGCTATATCAGCAATTCGACTCACAACAGTATCATTTGAAAGAGGTATAGATTGCAATTGTTTTGCAAAATTATCTCCAAACATAATTTATACAATCTGAATTGCAGCTGGCAAAATCAGCTCTTCACCAATTGTGTGAGGCTTTTTACATCTGGCTATTTTATATGAAACTTTGTGTAAGGCAATTAAAGCTTTTTCATTCTCAAAGTTTTTTTAAACAATGATTTTTGCTTTTCATATGATTTTAATTTTAATTCGAAGAATTCTCTGGGTTTGTTTACGCACTCAGTACGAAGCGTTTCCAAATGTCGTTTAAGTTATTAGGGGTCATACTGTCCGCCGTCAACATTTTTGAGCAAATGATACACAGGGGCTTTTCTTCTGCATTTACTTCAGTACTAGTGAAACCAAATTTAAGTATTCTTGAGAATATTTTCTTGATTTTATTTTCGGAACCAAGCTCGTCTGTGTACTTGTTGATGCTCGTACATCGTCTAATGCTCGCTTACGCCTGCTTAAAAATTTATCCATGATTCTGCATAAGTCTGCTGCCGTGAACATTTAATACGGTGAATTGCAATTACACGAAAATATATATAACATACACATTCAGAGTAGATTCAATAGCGATAGAAGGATTGACTCGAATGAGATTGTATGTAATTGAAATTGGTGTCATAGAACTTTCTTCTTCTCCCTATGAGAAAACATTTGTTCACATCTGCGCACGCTCCTAAGTTAACTTTTAAGCTGACCAGACAAATTCCAGACAAATCGAAACTTCTCGCGAAACCGTGAGATTGCCCGACATGGTGGGACGCAAGAGCAATAAAAGGCATAGCATTCTTGTTTTTTCAATGCCGAGGATCGGTGTTGCAAAATGTCAATAAATTTCTGTATTCTTGGTAATTTGTAAAGTTTAAAATTAAGGTTGCAGTTTAGGTTTAGTGCCAAAATACTCAAAATAAATTATTATTATATACATTTTATTATATGCGGTGGGGAGGGGGGGGGGGGCGTGATGAAAATTATGATTGAAAATTGGGCCGTGAGTACTAAAAGGTTGAGAAACACTGCTCTAATAAATTTACTTACGCGTTATTAGCCGCATGCCATTGGAAAAAATAGTCACAAAAAAGAAAATTACATTACCTACTAGATTACGAATTTTGATGATTTTTTGGCAATTAATAGCTGAACTAGGAAACCGAATGTGTATTTTGGAGACCTTTTTGGTGGCCCGATTCAAAACCAAAATCGGATGCAGGGCTACAATTGTATTCACAATGCATACCAAATTTTATATAATTATTTAAATCATTGAGTTTAAATGCTTGTGAAAGTTCGACACATGATCAATCCCTTTAATGATTAACTTTCAAATTGTAGAAAGGCCTCAAATTTGGTTCCGTAGGTTTTATTTTGTAATGTTAACTTATATTCTGAAAATTGGACAGATAGATTTTCTCTAAATTTGTATTTCGTTTAAAATCAGATAGAAGTCTATAGCTTTGAAGTAAGGATCCCATATTAAATTTCTTCTGACTAGCTAAATGCATTTTTCAATTACAGTTTTGACAAATGAACAGACTCACAGACATAATTACAAAAATTTGCTTTCGGACTAATGAGAAGTCTGAAACATGTAGATTCGTCAAAATCTTGAGTTCGGATTGTTTGACAGTACTTTGTAAATTTCGAACAAGAGAAAATATAAAAGGCAAGGCAATTTTTAAATCAGTTTCGAATTGAATCAAGAAATAAGGGCAATTATAACGAAATTTCTAACTATAACATCGTATTAATTTTGACTAGATAACGATTTTTAAATAGAAATGCATATTTATCTGCTTTCTTGAGTTACAGATTGGACTTTTTTTATCCATTCGTACGATTTGATGATACCCTTCAATCAAGTATGTATTGATATATCGCGCTCTAGGCTTTCCAATAAATGAACATCAAATCATAGAGATGCTTAAAAAAATCTGCGGAAGCGTAGTCCCCGAAACTTTCTAGCATACTGTCTAATAAATTTGTTATGCCAGAAAAAGCCTTAAATGGCATTGGCGTACAATAAGTCATAACATTTCAACTCTTTGCTCGAATTTAGCATTTTTACTGAATCTATCGTGTAATCCTTGGCGAGTTATTTGACGATTAACACATGGCATGCGTTAATAGTATCCAAAATTAGAATTTGAATTTTAGACACATTTTTCTCTACTGATTGAAAAAAAGGGCACAAAACCACAAATCAAATTTGATATATTTAAATCAATGCCTTTTTGAATTTTTGCGTTTACATGTTTCTGAGCGTAACCGGTAGTCTACAGTAACAGTTAACCCATAGTTGGATTTAATTTAACAGGTGTCTACACTATGTGTTAAATCTGCGTACCGAATTTTATCTAACTCCTCGTTTTGTAATGACCATGTTAACTTATATTTGAACAACCGGACCAAATAAAGTTTACTCAAAATTTGATGGAAATCTCCAAATTTCGTGTAAAAACCATACAACAAATTTCAATGATCTAGCTCAAATCATTTTTGAATTATCGTTGTCACAGATAGGCAGGTGGACATTTTTTTAAATGTGTTTTTCGAACTCAGGAAGTCTAGAAGATTTGTCAGAATCTCGATTTCGAATTTTTTGGAGGTCACTACGCCTTCTCATTACTAGGTTTAGGGAAAAGAAAAAAAGTTATAGAAAAAGGAAAACTATTAATAACTAATTATTAAATCAACTATTAATTCGCCTCTCTTTAGTAATGATAATGGGGAGGGAGCTAAATCAATTCTCAACTTTTCATATGTATTCCAACTGCATATGATTGATATTAATTTCATATCTGAAGAGAAAAATTGAAGAAAAAAAATTCCTTTTAAAGATATTAAATCTTAAATCATGTTACAAATACAATTCGAAACCTTAAATATTTTCTATGCATTTTTGCACCATATTGCTTCTTCTAACTAACTAAGAAATATAATTAGGAATTTTCAAAATTAACGTTCAGAATTTTTGCAGTATAAGTTTAATCTTAATAAAAATAATCAAACAATAGATTTTGAATAACTGTATAAATAAAAAAAACATCGAACTTAAGTCTTTATTATTTTTATTTACGTATTTTTAACCTAATTAAAGTGAGATGCATAATTTGAAGAAGAGTAATGCTTCTCGTCTCATTTTGAATTTTACTGGAATATTTCAAACATTGATATAAATTTACTAATAGTTTTATTACTAAAACATCCTTTCAGTCGTATAAAAACTTATTATTTTTATAATGCACAACTGTACATTGATTGATTTGAAATTAAAATCTTTTAGTGAAATTAATTTTTTTTCAATAAATATATTTTTAATACATGTTAATTAAAAATATATAACAAACTTTTATGTCAATTAAATATACCTGTTCTTAAAGTATAAGATGAAGAAGAAAAAAAATCATTTTTCAGGCTTTATCCCATGTTGTAAGGAAAATAATAAAATTGAAAAAAAAAATCTGATACATAGCATACATCAGCTATGCTTTCCATACTAAAGTGTGTGTTGGAATTCTTTGACAATTTTCATTCGGCCTGGTTTAAAGAAATAGTCCAATTTTTATCCATTATCAAGATTTTTTTTAAAAGCTATGACAATCGCAATGCAGCGTACCTAATATAAAGAGAGAAAGAGAGAGCGTGAGAAAATATTTTGTACTCATAGAGCTTCAAAAAAATTGCCTTCATAGCGTTTTGGTTTTTGTCGGAAAATCAAAGGCTACACAATTCAGAAGTTAAAGCTATAGTGATGCTGGTATTTCAGTGATCAGTAAATTATTGTTAGAATGTAAATTTATTAGAAATTGTTGCATGTATAAACATTTCTAGCAGTATATTCCCAAACTTTCATAATAGAATAAAACCAAGATAGATATAAAAAAAATTATACGCAATTCTATAAAATACAACAATAATATCAAATTAACATCTTTAGAATATCTGTGGTGTTATTTCAGGCATTTTTTTTCAAATGATTAAGTGAATCTCATTCGAATAAGAAAAATGTATGATTATTATACACAGTAAACGACTGCTTTCTATATGCTATCATAAAAAAATTATCCAAATTCTCTTACCGCTTGCATAAGTACTGGTCAACACAAACAGGCCAATAAATGAAACAAATTGTAATAAGCCCATAATGATGATGGGAAATGAAATCTGTAAAACGATAACATAAATGGATTTTAAGAACACGTTCATATATAAAATAATACATATTTTAGAATAAGGCAGGATATTGTTAAGATGAGTATGCTGTGAAACGAATAAAACTGCTTCAAAACCATTTCATAAAAATTCTTAATAAAAAGTGACCAATTATCCTTTACAGCTTAACTAAAACAAATATACGAAGAGTTGCCATCCATTTGGAAGGGATTTTATTGATGTTGTTGTTATCGAGTTTACCCGGATATGTCTAAACGTCTTAATCAAGTCCAGCTCTTACATAAAGGGTTATTGACGAATTAGAATAGGAAAAAATAGGTTACGGATTCCATCTTGTCACAGTTTTTCAACAGCATTATTTGAGAACTGGAAAGCCAGTGAGAACTTTTATAGTGCCTTGCTGGTTTTGACGATTTAGCTGCTGTAAGTTTCTTGCTTTCCTCAACAGTGTCAATAGTAAATACTAGCGTCAAACAAACGAACATAAATCTATGTCGATTTAGCCAAAAGTTCCTTGCAGAAAGGCAATTTACCCCCAAATACTAGGGAACTTTTGTTTCAGGGGATAAACAGATGCTTTGATCAGCAGAAGCTGCCATGATTTCCTTTTTATAGAGAATCTTTGATTCATGAGCTTGACTATTTATTCTAAACCAAATTATACTAGTAAGCAACAAAAGGTGAAAATAAAAATCATTTATAAGCATTAGCGCAAAAGTCATGAGATTTCATACCTACGAAGTTTAAAATCAATTTTTAATTAGACTAACGTATCGTTTTGGGTGACTATTTGCGCAGGACCTCGAAGTTTGAACAGACCCAGAAAACTAGAACGAGACTAAAACCAATAGCCTCTTTCTTCTAATTTTCACATCGTACCACGAGGAAATATCTAAACCGAGAAATTAGCATGCACCGAGCCCACTTCTTCGGTGCATAAAGCATCTTCTTGATGGAATCCGGTAATAAATCAGTAATCCTCCGATCCCGAAGCCTAGATCAGACCAACACGTTACCTTACAGTAACACAGACCTTACACAGTAAAAAAACCCTCTGTAAGTAATTTTCAAATCCTATTACCAGTTGGAATTCACTTCTGTCAAATTCTTTCTTGATGAGAAATAATTTGATTCAGGTCGTAAATTATCTAAATTTTTAAGTGAATAACAACTACTGTTTAAAAAATTATTCAAGAAATTTAACAGCAAAGTAATTAATTCAAGAGTAATGACTCAAATAACTTTTGAGCAAATTAGTTAGTTCCAAAAGAATAATCATGTAGTTTGAGAACCTAGTACCAAAAGAATTACTCAAGTTTTATCAAATCAATAGTATCAAGAGCACATCAGCAAGATTGTATCAGTAACAATGTAGCTTTTATAAATGCTAAACAGGATGCTCTTGAGTCATCAAAAAGCATGATTTACGATGAAGTAAATAAGTGCACTATATAAAATTGTTGCCATCAATAGAAGTAGCTATACCTGTGAGCTATACCTGCGAGCTATACCTGCGAGCTAAATATTCTCTCTCTAGAATCGTTGCATTTTGTAATTATCGAGTTCACTTATACTCGAAAAGTTAAACAGAAAGTCTTCCTCGGAATGGATTTAGCTTAAAATTTAGTAGAAATCTACAAATTTGGTTTAAAATAAATAAACCAAATTTCATTCGTCAAACCTAAAGTGTTTCTGAGTAATAACATTCAAGAGCAGACATACATAATGCAAAATTAATAAAGTCTGAAACATGAAGTTCCGCCAAAATTTTGCGTTTCAATTTTTTATATTTTACTTCCTTTTATATATCATATACGAAAAATAAAAAAGGCATCTCTTTCAAGAAGGGATACTATTCAACAATATTTACAGATATATGTATACATTGTTGTATCAATTCAACTGCAGTAATATATTATCACTTCCATATTTCAATATTACAAAATATTGTAAACAAATTGAAGAATATTCAGATCACATGATCAATTTGGAACTCTTCGTCAGTACCCATCAAAGAACAAGTCAGAATTTCTGATTGTATGAAATATTCAAAGTAGGCAACTGACAACATGTTGGACTATTAAAAAAGCGATTTCAGACCTTACAATTGTCACAGAAATTCATTTTACTGCAGCTTTCTTTTTTTCCCCCTACACTATGATTCACTCATTACACGCCGCCCTCTGGCGAGTGCTTAGAGAGACAGTCAGTTAAGCCTCTGTTATCGTTATGTGTTGACGTGTTTTTTGTCCACTCTCTGTTTGTGTTTGTGTGTAACGTAACCTTATATGTTTTAATAATAAATTATTGTTACACAAGAAGGCTTATCTTAATTAGAACCCACCAACAACCGGTCATATTGGCGCCCAACGGGTTTTAATTGCGTTTACATTGACGCCCAACATTTAATTGCACCCCCGCATTGCCGCGCAAGCGTGCTTTTAAATTTCAGCCTTTAAAAAACAGAGTAAAAGTTCCGAACACAGAGGCTTGGCTCAATTTTTTTTTCAGGTTAAAGCAATTCGAATGCACACCCTGTGCAAGATTTCATTGGATTATGTTAATTCCCCGCCCTGGAGGAAAAAGGCTTTCTATTGCCAAACGGATGGGATAGATCCCATCGTTGCTTCATTAAATGATAAGTACATATTTTTGTTTCTTGAATACTTTATTTCTTTAGCCATCCTGGTAAAGAATGAAATGCTAATTCATACGTTTAGATGAAATAAATTTGTGTTAACTTAATTTGCCACATCCCTGGCATATGTATACAATTGTTTTATAAAACTCATGATATAAGAGTCAATTTAAAGTTTTGTAAAAGCAGTTCTTTAAAAGTTTATCTCATATTTCTATATGTATATTTTCTATTGATGTTAAAAAGTTATATTTGTTTGAAAAATATTTCTTTCCAACTAATAATATATAGTTTAAGTTTCTTTCGTCAGTTTCGGTTTCGGAACGAAACGCAAATGTTGCTCTTTTGCTTCGCCATTATTCGGCGCGCCAAATGTCTGCTTCCCTCCCCTCCCCCTTTTCGGAATATTAATGTAATACACCGGATGCAGAAAAAGAATCTGAATGATTCATTTATATCATATTAAATGAGAAGAAACCTACTGATCTTTTATTACTGGAGCAAATAAATAAAATAAAAAGGAAAGATCTTTTCGGATTGTGGTTTTAAAGATTTAATGTGTATATATATATAAAAAAGGTGATCATTATTTCTGTCAGAACTGTTCTGTGTTTTATTTTTTAAGCGCATGGTATAGAAATATATATATATTTTTTCTTTTTATGAGTATTCGTACAACTTTTCATGATTATTCTTGATTTGATTATTTTTTAAGAAATGACTTTTAATAAATTTTGGTAAATATTATTTTATTGAAGAGTCAAATATAATCACTGGAAATTTTCAAATGTTATGATAACATTCTAGAAAGAAATTCATAAGGTTTAACCGATTACAATAATTTAAAACTTTATATTGTTATGAAATTGATATTATCTTTAATGAATCTTGTGCATTTGTGTTTATTTTTGTAAATTTAGTAATTGCAAGTGTTCTTTTATACTCTTAAATATATTTTAAATATAATGTAAAAGACGTGATTTTGTGAACAACGGAAAGGTGTTGTGTACAAGTGCCTAAACCTAACAACAAGGATGAGTTTCTTGGGTAAGGGTCTTAAAGCCGATCTCATCTTTGTGGCTGAGGAAATGGGTATTGAAGTCCCAAAAGATGCGCGTCTCAACGACATCAAAGACTTAATAATACACAGTCAAAACTACGATGAAGACTTTGTGCGAGAATTCCTAAATTCGGTAATCGGCGAAAGGATTGCCGCAAAAGAGAAAGAAAAAGTTTCTCGTGAAAACGCGTTTAAATTAGAAAAACTTCGTTTGGAATTAGAAGTCCAAAAACTTGCACAGCTGTCGCCGTCAAGTTCCGTCGCTGCATCACCAAATCAACTAAATTTACAACTCAAGAGTCTAATCCCTGAGTTTGACCCTCAACAAGATGATATGTCACTGTTTATCAATATCTTTCAAAGACAAATGAAATTTTTAAAAATAGATAAGAAAAATTGGGTAGCATAATTACTTGGCGTTCTGCCAAATGAAGTTGTAAAAATTATTTCAAGATAATCTGAGGAAAAAGCTCAAGATTTCGAGCATATAAAAGCTATGCTTTTAAAAAGATATAAATTAAACGCAGAGAAATTGCGACATCTTTTTTCAACTCATAGAAAAAACCCAGAAAAATCTTGGAAGGATTTCCATTTTGAGTTAAGAAATTACTTTGAAGGATGTTTAGAAGAACTGAATATCCAGGACTTTGATAAGCTGAAGGACTTGATGATCCTCGATCAAATGAAAAAACGTGTCCCTCCTGAAGTAAAGGACCATTTCTTGGATGTCTGGTGTGAATGGGTCACTCCCGATGACCTAATAGAGAAACTGGACACCTATGACAGTCTGCGCCCAAACAGTAAAGAAACACAAGCTTACAAGTCGGAAAACTTCAAGAAACCAGCTGATTATGGAAAATCCAATAGAAATAGGACTTTTAACGCTAAAGGCCCAAAGTTTCGCAATGAACATAATCCTGATCGACTGTCTCTGTCTGGGATTCTCAGTCAAAGTAGGCGGTATCCGGGGGTCCCCAGTCAAAGTAGGCGGGACTCCATTAACAAAGACAGAGTACACGAACGAAATAATGAGAGAATTGAAGAGGACAGAAGACCCCTGAACTGTTATGGCTGTGGAGCTCCTGGAATAATCAAAGCAAAATGTCTCACATGCAACCCAGCATTGAAACTAAACCCTGATGTATCGTCAAGTCTCAATCATATGAACATTTACAGTTTTTCAATGGAGGATAAACAAATAAGCATCATTGATATATCTGTCTGTGACACTCATGCAGCTGTTTGTGCCGACACAGGTGCAACACATTCAGTAGCTGGAGAAAAGCTATTTGAACTTCTTAAGAAGAACGGCTTTAAATTCAAAAGCCAAGTTATAGATATGACACTAGCTGATGGCCAAATTCAGAAAACGGAAATACTCACTACAACTGTAGACATTACGGTTAAAGGTAAAAGTATTCCGACAGAACTCATTGTATTGAAAAACGCTCGAGGAAACAGAACTCTTCTAGGTGTTGACTTTTTGAGTAAAGCTGGAATCGTCCTAGATCTCTGCAACAGGCACTGGTATTTCTCAGAATCTCCGCGAATCAAATATGATTTTATCAAAACACCACCTGACATACACGCTCTGCTGGCAGTTCCTACTACTCCAAATCCCTGTGATCTTCGTGAAAATGAAGGAACAAATCTTTCGCATGAACAAAAAGGTCGCCTCAACTCCCTTCTCGTAGAATACGAGACATGCTTTCAACCAGGGGGAGAGCCTACACCTTTCATCGAACACAAAATTGATACTGGAGATAAGCTTCCTGTTGCAGTACCTCCTTACAGGTTGTCTCCTGCCAGACAAGAGATTTTGAAGAAGGAAATTGATTCACTTCTCGCCTCTGGAGTAATCGAAGAATGCGATTCTCCCTATGCCGCTCCAGTAGTTCTAGTTCCAAAACCCAACGGTGATTTTCGTCTTTGCGTGGATTACGGAAACTCAATGCGGTTACAAAACCTGATCCCTATCCTCTTCCGCGGATGGATGACCTATTGCAAACCGCAAAACAAACAGCTTACATGTCTACCATTGATTTAAAAAGTGGATACCATCAAGTTCAAATGTATCCTCCTGACAAAGACAAAACTGCATTTGTTTGTCAATTTGGAATTTACAGATTTACAAGGATGCCGTTTGGATTAAAAACAGCACTCGCGACTTTCCAAAGACTCATGGACATTTTCCGAAATGGCCTTAAAGTCAAGACTTTAGCATATTTAGATGATTTGATTGTTATATCTTCTACATTTGAAGAACATCTTGAAGATTTACGTCAAGTATTTGATCGCCTGAAATACTTTAAATTGCATGCTAATAGAAACAAATGTAATTTCGCTTGCCCCAAAGTAAAATATTTAGGTCACTATATCACCAAGGCTGGTATTGAAGTTGATCCTGCAAAAGTTGAAGCAATAGTAAAAATTTCTCCTTCCAAAAACACAAAACAAGTCCAAAGTTTTTTGCAAACCTGCAGTTGGTATCGTCGTTTTATACATCAGTTTGCAGAAATTTCTCGCCCATTAAGCCATCTTACTAAGAAGAAAACCACATGGAAATGGGGAGAAGAGCAGTGTGCATTTGATGCATTAAAAGAAAAACTAATTTCTCCACCGGTTCTAAAACAGGTCGATGACACTAAACCATTTGTTATCCGAACAGATGCCTCAAATTATGCTCTAGGAGTTATCCTTATTCAAGGAAAAGGTGAAGAAGAACATCCCATAGAGTATGCGAGTCGTTTACTTACTTCATCTGAAAGAAATTATTCTACAACCGAGAGAGAAGCATTAGCAGTCGTATGGGCTCTCGAAAAGTTCCGAGGTTACATAGAAGATGCACAAATTACAGTTGTGACTGACCATCAACCCTTAAAATGGCTGATGAGTCTGAAATCATCAACAGGCCGATTGGCAAGATGGGCTTTACAGTTGCAATCATTTAACCTGACAGTAGAATACATTCCTGGTAAATCTAATGTTATAGCTGATATACTCTCGCGGCCTGTATGTGTTCACAACAATTCTAATAGTGAATTGTGCACTATATCTATTGATTTGCCATCAAGAAAGGCCAGTGATATGCGTGAAGAACAGTTAAAAGATGACGATTTGAAGAAAATAATAGACTGTTTCGAAAACAATGATAAAGATGAAAATTTTGCTAACTGGTCAAATCGAGGTTACCTTATGAGTAATGGTTTACTTTATCGCTACTCTCCAGATTCTGAATCTGAAGAAGAACAATTGGTTGTCCCAAAGCAAGAAAGGGAAAGAGTTCTTAGAGAACACCATGATGCCCCTACAGCTGGACATTACGGCACTGAAGGTACTTATAATAAAATAGCCTCACGATACTATTTTCCTGGAATGAAATCCTGCATTTCAGAATGGATAAAGCATTGTCCAGAATGCAACCGTTACAAGGCTAACAACCAAAAGCCTGCTGGATTGTTAAGAACTCCAGTATATTCTCAAAGATTCGAGATAATTTCGATTGACTTGTTTGGTCCTCTACCACGGACGGCTACAGGAAAGCAGTGGATTTTTATTGTGGCAGACTGTGCTACAAGATGGGTTGAGTTATTCCCTCTTGCTCATGCCACCGCGCATGAATGTGCTACAACATTAATCGAGGAAGTGTTTATGCGATATGGCATACCTAGAAAAATCATCAGTGATAACGGATCACAATTCATTAGTTCCGTACTTCAACAAATCTGTTGTACTCTCAATATAGACCAATGTTTAATTCCAGTCTATTTTCCCCAAGCAAACCCTGTCGAAAGGAAAAACAGAGACCTTAAACCTCGTCTAGCAATACTTGTGGGAGATGAACATGATAACTGGCATTCGAAACTCCCGGTAATTCGATTTGCCATGAATACAACTATTTGTGATACTACAGGACATACTCCTGCCTTTCTACAATTTAGAAGAGAACTGCGTACTGTTGACGATGTTGTGCAAAATTTCAAAGCCGTGGTTAAAATGATAACTTTGTTCCAGAGATAACCCCATATCTCAAAAGATTTGCACATATCAGTAATGATATACGAGACCGAATAGAAAAGAAGCAAGATCAACGGAAGAAATACTATGATAAAAATCGAAGAACTGTTTATTTTTCTCCTGGTGATAAAGTTTTGGTAAATTTGCATCCCATTAGCAAAGCCAAAAACAAGAAGACCTCAAAGTTTATGCCCAAACGTGATGGTCCATACCTTATACTAACTCAGAAGTCGCCAACATCATATGTTATTTCTAGTCTTGACAAGCCGTCAGAACCTATTGCAACCTATCATGTTTCTGCACTTTCGCCTTTTAAAGATGTGGCTTCAAAGCCAATTGCACCACTCAGAAAGTGAGGTCGACCACCAAAAATCACTGTGGCACCCCATGCCACAAATCAAGACGCTTCATCTGCACCAAAAGTCACTGTGGCACCCCATGCCACAAATCACGTCGCTTCATCTGAACCAAAAATTACTGTGACCCCCCATGCCACAAATCAAGGAGCTTTGTTTGTACCAAAATCTTCTCGGCTTAAACCCTTTACCCAGAGAAACCAAAGGCCAAAAACAAGAACACAGAATGCAACAAGAGCTCCTACTTCTAGTACTGGCTACTTGCCGGGGCGTCGGCGCAGCCAGAGGGGGAGACTGTAGCACTCTCTTTTTCCCCCTACACTATGATTCACTCATTACACGCCGCCCTCTGGCGAGTGCTTAGAGAGACAGTCAGTTAAGCCTCTGTTATCGTTATGTGTTGACGTGTTTTTTGTCCACTCTCTGTTTGTGTCTGTGTGTAACGTAACCTTATATGTTTTAATAATAAATTATTGTTACACAAGAAGGCTTATCTTAATTAGAACCCACCAACCACCGGTCACATTACTACGGCATGAAGTCTTCACGAGGTAAAGCATTATTAAAGAAGACCAATGGTTTTTAACCTGTTCATTTCATCTTTTTTTTAATATTTTGTTTAAAATGATTTCTGCACCATGTTATAGGGAGAAAACATTTTAAAAGCAATTATATTGGGATGTTGAATAAGTTCTTGTTGTTTTCCAACGGATGGCGTTATCTAAGCTGATTGCGTTAGCTCATGATAGCGACACATCTATTAACAAGTACTATAAGCGAGCTTGAAATTCAGAATATGTTATTTATCGAAAGTGCAAACAACTTTATTTGTCATTGCGTTACGTATGTCAAATTTCTTGCCAAAAAAAGAATATTTGCAGGGAATTTTACTGCACTATTTTATTCAAAAAAATCTGAAGTTGAAGCTCGCAGAATTCTTGTTGAGACTTACTGAGACCATGCTCTGTCTGAAACAACTTTTAAAGTTTGGTTTAATACGTTTCAAAAATAATGATTTTGATCTTGAAGATAAAGAACGTTCTAGCGCACCGATGAAACTTAAAGACGAATAATTGGAAGCATTATTTCATGAATACTCATGTTAGTTTTAGCTGATCTTGAAGAAACATTAGAAGTTGATCACGCAACAGTTTCGAAATGTTTGAAAGCATTAGGAATGATTCAAAAGCAAGAAGGTCATTAGTTGCCATATGAGTTGAAGCCAGGAGACGTCGAACGTCGTCTTTTGATGTGTGAACTGCTTCAACAGCAGAAAAGGAAAGGATCATTGCATCATATCATAACTGGCGATGAAAAATCGTGAGGTAAACCCGTCCATGCATCAACATCTTCAGCAAAGCCGAATGTCCATGGTTCCAAACTTCTGCTCTGCATTTGATGGGATCAACTCGGTATATTTTACCATGAGCTGGTCAAACAAAAAGAAACCATCACGAGAAATTACTGCAGAATACAATGGGAGAAATTAAGCTGAGCATTGAGGGAAAAACGACAGCTATCAAAACAGAGACATGACAGGGTCCTTTTGCAGCATGACAAAGTTCGGCTATATGTTTCGAAACCGGTAAAACCCTCCTTGGAAACATTTAAATGGGAAGCCTTATACCACCCGCCGTATTCACTGGACATTGCCCCTTCCGACTACCACCTTTTCTGGTCGATGATACATGGCCTGGCTTAGCAGCACTCACGTTCTTATGAAAATGTCAAAAATTGGCCTGACTCTTGGATAACCTCAAAAGACGGGTTTTTACGAATTGGAATTCAAATGCTGCCAGAAATATGAAAAATAAGTATTGGCTAGCGATGGAAAATACTCTCAGTAACATGTTTTCAATGATTTTTTTAAAACAAAGCATTAATTTTGACGCAAAAGAACTTATTTAACATCCCAATAAATTAATTTTATCTGAAGGAAGCGAAAAACATACAATTTACCTTCCTTTATACATGAAAAAACCAGCCTACAGCTTAGTGCATGAATACGATATTATGATTTAGAGTAGAAGAACAGCACCGAGCTTTGTACCTGATCAGAGATACTTGTATTCTTTTTTAAAGCTCCGTTTAAATTTTTTTGAAGGTACTATCATTCTAAGTTTTTTGTTAATAAAATATATTGCAGGTCCGTATTGAGTGTAGGAGGTGTCAGAATAATCAGAAACAGAAGCTATCACGTTAGTGGATAATCCAGTTCATTCACCAGGCTTGAACTCGACTGAACAAGTATCGGATATCTTAGACCATCGAGCATAAACAGATCAAATATCTCCTTAAAGACTTTTTCCAAAGTTTTTAAGGAGATATTTGTTCTCCATTCTTCTTAAAACTGCATTTTCAAAAGAATAGGATGAATAGCATTCAATTCCATAACACAATATCAAAAGCTTAATAAATGTCATGACATCAAGATGTAAGATCTGTATTTCTGTCAAAGGCAGGCATAATGTTTAAAAATAAAAGTGGCTGTAATTATTAAAATTTTAAAAAATGGTTGTTGCAAAAGATATAAGAACACTTCTATTCACAATTTCTAAAATATCATAGATTTTATTGTTAGTTTAATATTTTGAGATTCATCAAATTTACATACAAGGTAATTTTAGTTAAATAAAGATTTTATGCGAATTATTTTAAGTATTTTTTTTAAATAAACTGTCATGTTTTATTTAATATCCTCTTATTTTGGAGATCAGTGCATTATCTCGCCTAATTATTCACTTCATCAACAAAAAAAATATCTTTAAAATAAATATTGGGCCTTGATTACTTATTTTATCTATAGAACATCTTATCAGAGATAGAAATACAATTCAATGCTATCTACGTTCATTCTTCTCCCCTCTCTAAAAATATTGATAATCACAATGAAACACTAAATTTGCATTTTTCAAGTAGATGTTTAAAATATAAGTTTAATAAATTTAAATAAGAAATATGCTTACCAAATTTAAATCCGAAACCACTGGGAAGGTGTTTCAAAAGGAAACAATAACTATTTAACTCTCAGATCTCTGCTTCAAATCACCTGCAATTTCTCGAAAGGTCTTAAGATACGCGTGCCTTTATAATCTTATTTCTGATGAGACAAAGACAGATGTTCAAAATTTTTGAATCAGGTTTCATTTTAAAGATGAAAGTTACTGTTGTAAAATAAATACTTCAAAAAAATTACTCCAAAAAGAAATCGGCACATAAAATGGAGTAGAATAAATGAAATCAGATAATAACAAATCTATAATCATCGTTTAAGAAATCAATATACAAACAGAAATGATTTTTTTCTTCTTATTTTCGAGTTTAAAATAGTGTTTTTATTTTTATAAGTGTCAAAATGTTAATAGAATGTATTTGAACTGGATTCTAATAAAAATTGCATCAAAGATAATAACGAGTGCGGTTGCATTCAAGTAATCAAAATACTAAAAAAATAACTCAATGTGTGCAAAAAACTAAGTGAATAAAATTCTTTACTAAACGATTGAAAGAACTCTAAAGAAACAATGAAGACTTTTATACGTTTTTATTCAAATTGATTTATCTGATGCTTGTAAAGATGAAATTTTATACTCAATTTTTATTCATTTCTTAGTGCATTTGAGTTCTGAAATTTTTACACAGATGTCTATTTATACGAATGATTGAGCTTCTCCCACTTCATCTTGGCCAGTTCCGCGTTCATGACTCTAGAGATATCTGGACGAGCGTTATGATGGAGCAGAATCTACCCTCCGTGATTGGCCCGGTCTTTTGTTCTTGATAGACCTGCGTAATCTTCAGAGTGTCTCACAGAACACATCAGAGTTAATGGTTCTTCTGCACTCGAGGAATTCAATAAGTTCTGGACCTTGAAATCAACTGGACTGTGATCTTTATTAGAGCCTGTGCTCTCTCCTGCGCATGCTCCGACCTATGTCAGAGACTCCAATCGCATCCCTAGATGTCCCGCTACGTTCTCCCATAGCGGCGCAGACAAATGTTAACGGTTACGTTGTTATGATGTTTCATACATTTTCATTTGAACACCCCTTGAACTTTACTATAAAAAATAAAAAACCTAACAGACAGAGATCAGTTTAAAGATCTCAAGACTAAGAACTTATTAGGGAACATAAAAGGGAAGCTCTTCCTAAGTACATTAATCAATGTGTTTAATTGATATTTTTATATTTATTTAATTCATATCAGTGCACCATTATTGTCGCGCTCCAGAATGACGCTATGTAAATCAAGCTATAACTTTGTA